>JARJDV010010047.1:0-17610 GCA_030264675.1 Anaulacaspis nigra
ACCCACGACCCTGAGATTAAGAGTCTCATGCTCTACCGACTGAGCTAGCCGGGCGATAACACGCAGCGCAAAATTTCAGCAAGTGGCGATTAGATAATTGAAATATGTTTCTAAAATAAAATACAGGGTTATCGTATATTTTAGTAATAAAATATTGTAATAAATTACTGTATTATGTATGCGGTTTCAATAAATTGTAAAAGCCCTTCACATTTGATTCAATTAATAACATTATACCACAACTGGTATTATTAGTTTTATTTCAACTTTTTTGATGACGACTTGTGTAGTGTTACTCCACTAGTAAGCCTACTCAGGCGCGCTGTGTAAGGTCTACGAAAACTTAATAAAATAAAATAAGGCTGTCTGATTGAATAAAAACCGAAAATGAAACCAAATCGAAGATTGCGTTGCGTCTTAATGGCAATCTACACCTTGCCGTGTGCATTTATAGCGAGCCGGACTCGTTTCTTGCAGGCTGCAGCAGCAGGTCTTGAGGAGACAGATAAAACGCAAGTAAGGTAAGACGATAGGACGGCCGACAGGTGAGAGGCAATCTCATGGCCGACGAGAGTGCGCGCACGAGGTTAACCTCCTGCCGTATGCACATACCGAAAGCCTAAAAGTGAGCCTCAGCGAGCATTAGTATGGCTAAGAATATCTGTTGCATTGACTGTGGCTTCTTTATAAACAACCGCATAAATTATTATCTAAATTTATAACTCTTTTCGCCATCTGTGAGGTAAACGTCAAAATGATGCGTAGGTTATATCAATGGGAAAAGAAGAATTCTTTATGTCAATGTATATTTTGTGATTTCACTAGTTACAGTAGCGCGGCGCCACTATATCATTCAATATGCTGGGCAACTTTACTCAATAATACGATTCACCGACAGCATGCGCACAAAGAACTGGCAATTGCGGTGCATGTTGAGCGCTGCTTGGTCCTCGTAGAGAGAGTCCCGATCCGGCTGTGTGCTGCTTGCGCGCGTTCTAGGTGTGGATTTTGTGTGTTGAACGGTGCGCGGTGCGGCTGGGAGAGCGAACGAACGAACGAGCGAGAACGGGTTGTGGTGTGTGCAGTTTTTTCGGTAGCGAATGTCGCTTGCATTCGCGAAAAAAACGCGAAAACGAGATAATGCGACCGCCGCACACGTCTTCAGCGGGAACTCATTGTTGAAGCGCAACGAAAGCGGAAGTCGTGCTTCTTGTTCTCTTCACCGGACGGGCGCCCAATGTTGTTGACGCGTTGCATTCGCGGCTGGTTCAACGGAGGACGAAGGAGACGAACGCACGTTCAGGACGAGCAAAACGCATCGGCAAGGAGGTACGGAACATGTAGCGCGCGTTTGCATCGTAAATTCATGCACATATTTCATACACGATTGCTCGCGTACGTAGGTGAACCAATGAGTAATCGCAGTGAATAAAAATGCGTTACTCGAGGATTGAAGGTTGACGAGAGCATCAAATATCATTGAGCAACAACACACATGTTATGTGTTGTTAGTTTAAACAACATCCACTGATGCTTTAGACTAAACAGCCAACTTTTAATTTATCCACTATCGGAAGCGCATTAATAATATTGACCTTGCCCTTAATTAAACATTTTAATTAATTTGTTGCAGCCGAAGCGCAAGTTTAAACAAAAGAATTATCTAATAGTCAGGCGTTCATTGATATGCGAGCAGAAATTGAACGAATAACAACAAATAATCCATGTGCAAAGATTTACATATTATATCATAACAAAAAATAATGTTAACGATAAGGCCGAAAGGCAAGCGGCACTATTATGTCAATAAATTTTCTCTGTCAGTCGCATGATAATGAAAGATAATGGTAAACTCGCATGCAACTTAAATAAACAAAACGTATTTGAATTTATTTCATTTCGTGCGTGCTGCCGCTTTAATTTGCAATTGTTATGCTTGATTACAACACCGAATAATTGAAAATGCCGTTTTTATTGTTGCCAAAGTAATTGCGCTTTTCAGCCGATCGCTTTGCGAAATGATGTATTGTACTATGCTCGGGCTATGACTTCATAGAGAGTCAAGCGTTGTACAACAATGAAAACAATATGTTAGTCATATTTGTGTTTTGTGTGCACTTTGTAATATTTGTACAAATACTCATTGCAATAATACGCTCATTTGTTTTTCTTTTACATTGAAAAAGCGCGCGCTCGCTCGCTCATTGTGTAGTTTTAATAATATTGAACTATCAAGTAATGACAATGTGTGCGCGTGTGATTATCATGCGTTTCAAGTCCCATAAAATTACAACGATGTGAAATTATTGAAATTAACGTGTGTGTCATCCTCTCTTGCTAGTAATTATTAAAATGTCATCGTCATGTTGAACACGTACGTTCTGTTCGAGTTTTTATCAGTTTTGTTATCAAGCGAATAGGAGTGTCAATGCACGCGCCACGGTTGTTGATAAAAAGGGCGATTTGGGTGCGACAATGGTCATTAAATAATTAGTTAATTAGTTGTTTAAATTTAACAAGCCGCCTTCGTTCACACACAAATAAATGTCTATATTTAAAGCGCGTTAATGGAAAATCCAAGAGAGGAAATTGTGTACTACCACCACGTTTGGATTATTGAATAATGCCGCCTGCTGATAGAATAGCGCAACAAAGACGCCAAGCTTGACTTGACATATTCCGATGCTGTTTCGTACGCGTGAAATGCGCGCGCGAGCGATCGCAGCGCATGAATGTGGGTAACACACATTTTAGGTTTGACGTCAAACGAACGGTGACGTCACGCGCGGCGGCGGGATGCGTTTGATGCACGTTTGATGCGTCAATGATAATGTGCTAGAATGTGAAGGGAATTTTACGTGCATGCCGCCCTCGCGTCCCGGAGAATGCCGGACGAAAATTCGCAACAAAACGCACGATGAGCGGGAGAAGGATGCAGGCGGGCGTAGGTAAAGGAGATGCCGAGCTGGAGGCGGCAAGAGCGGGAAAACTGACCCAGTTTCAGCAACGTTTTTCTCGGCCAGGAAGGCCATTCATGCCGAGCGATCCCGTCCGTTTACAGAATCGCGAATGGAGAACGTGTACGAAATAGGCACATGAAGTTTTTTTTTGCCTGTCGAAAACCTGGAATCATAAACTTGTTAGGAATGTGCGACTTATTTCGCTAATTGATAACTACGATAGAGATAAGACGCATTGTGTACAAATTTGGCGCAATTGTCCAATAAGTAATACGATAATACTTCACTAGATATTTATTTGCTCGTCAAACCAAGGTTAATATGTCGCTAGTGTACTTTGAAGTTTACAAATAGCTTCATCATAATGAATGTGCAACGTGCTTTTTCTTTTCGCAAAAACTTATTGAGTATCAGATGGTGTACATGACGAAAAATAAATATGCAAATACGTAATGCATTGTGCTTTTTTGTTGCACGTTGTGTGATGAAAGATCAATAAACAGGAGAAAAGCCAATGCAGTTACCTATGCGAATCAAAAATAGAATAATGAAATATGGCGTATGGAAATCGTTCTTTGTTCGCATTATCGTCGCCGAACAATTTATTTCTATTTTTTGTTATTCGTTATTTATGTACCGTATATACACAAATCGTGAATTACTTCGTTAACGTATAAAAGTTATAATGGGCTTTAAATTATAACCTGCATTCATATCTTTGTCAAGTTTGCACGTAACTGAACTTTATATTCCACACCATATTTCCATTATTATTTCTATCATTTTTGATACTTCTCCGAATGGCTACAAACTTTTATTTTTAGTTAATGTGGATGAAGTTAACTTGAACACGAACGCCTTGACGTATTAACCTTTACATAAAAACAAATATTTGACAATATAAAAAATAACGCTTTATTTTGACAGTTTGAAGGAAAGGCTGGTAACCTACATTACCGATAAAACTTATGTGTAGGTTAAGTTTTTAGCAGAGCAAGATTGAATGTTTACATAGAATAATAGTTATTGTTGCTTTAGTGAGAATAACAGAATCTATTTCAAGTTTGAAATTTAAATATTTAATGCGTTGTCTTTAAGTGTGGGTTAATGGAATTTCCTGACGTCATAAAACCCATAGAGCAAAATACAAGTTGGATGATTCATGAAATGCTAGATATTCACATTTTGCAAACTTCTATAATTGCGCATTAAAATGACGATTGTAGTAATTAAAATTTATTTTCAGATATAAATAAAGTGATATACAGCATTTGCCAACGCGCTTGTCACAGTCGAGTGATACAACTGAATAGAGAGACTGCAAACCGGTGAGGAGAGTTGGTGTTGAAAGCTCGAGCGCGCTATGAGGATCGTAATGAATCAGGAGCCGCTGGGTGTACCGCAGGACATCGTCTCCGTGGGCAGCTTGCGTCGCTGGAGCGATGCCGCCCCAATCGCGCATCCCACCGATTACGCCGGCATCGGGGAACCGCCGAAGCATGCGACGCCACCATTCGCATTCGACGCCGAGATCAATCATAAAATTATTTTATGGTCAGTAAACGTCGATCACTATACACGTGTCGTTATCAAGATCCGAGTCATTCCAAACTATCTGTCTTCGCCATTCCTGTTTCCATTCGATATCATTTAAATTCAAATGCTATGCGTGCAGAATACTAAATCAAATTATTCCAGGACTGGAGACATATCTTCATTGCAAGTCGACGCTATCGTTAACTCCACGAACGAATCGATGACTGATAGCAATCCGATCACCGACAGGATATTTCAGCGCGCTGGTTCCGGATTGAAAGAGGAGATCAGTCTCGATATCAGAGGTACCCTTTAGCTTTTATCTACAGTTCGATACTTTACAATTATCGGGATGATAGGACACATATCTTTGGCTGATAGGGTTGGGAATTATTTAAGAATTTGTTTAAAAAAAGCGTACGTAAAGTGAGTTTATCGATTTGAAATAAAAACTGCCGTGCGCGCCACCATCACTAATATGTGACCCAATTAACTGGCCGTTTTTCCAATGCTCTGCTTCTTGTGTTGCTGTCGTTTAGAGTGTCGCACCGGCGAGGTGAAAGTGACACAAGGACATGCACTGCCAGCACGATACATCATCCACACCGTGGGGCCGCGATACAACCTCAAGTACCAGACGGCCGCCGAAAATACACTGCATACATGTTACAGGTACGTCGAACGCCACCCCCAACCATGCCAGCCCCTTTGACGGCTGCCCTCGTTGCAGTTGAGCATCAATATTTAATGCAATTCCGTATATCAAGCTACTACGATAAATCATCGAGTTTTTTTCCAGTCTAAACTTAGCACAGCCAGTTCTATTTCGATTTTTATTACATTTTATTTCTGTACTCATACTTTCGCGGTTGGTCCTAATCTATTGACGTTTCATTGACTGGTGGTTCGACTAAATATCGCCATGACTCACAATGAACTATGAACTAACCGAATTAAACGGAACATTGTGGAAAATCCGATGATCGCGAAGTGTGTACAAAAAGAAGTTTGATAGGGAATTTGTTTGAATGAGCAGCGGATGAATGAACTACTTGTTTGGTGCAAGCAACTTGTTTACCACTCTTTGGCAGCCTGCCTACAACGCAAAAGTTGTTGAACGCCATTTCATACGCGTTTTGGCGTGCATGGAAAATCATTTCCTTCTACATTGACGCAAGTCATTGAATTTCAGTTTAAAATAGCAGTACGCGCGCTCGCGATCGTCGCATGCATTGCATACTTGTGAGTATGTGGAAGGCAATAACTAATCTCGTTATGTTCATCCTGTTATAGGAACGTTCTTCAGCGATCACGCGAATTGGGTCTGCATTCAGTAGCGCTGTGCGTTATCAATTCGGTGAAGCGCAATTACCCACCGGATGAGGGTGCACACATAGCATTACGTAAGTCTCAACCACGTAGCTTTACAATCATTTTACAATCAATCAAGTGAACAACGAATTTGGCCTACGCGCACGGAAGATAGAAATGGTCCGAATAGTTTGATCGATAATTTCTTTCGACTTTCGCTAAGTAAATTGGCCTTTATGTTGTTACATCGATAATTATGCATTCTATTTTTGTATGGAAAATTGAATATTTTAAAGCAATATGGGGAATTAATTCCCCTTCCAGTAAAGGATTATCGTTAATTTAATTAGGAACCATTAGACGTGTTGGTGTTTAAAGGGTTGTTTTTACATTTTTTAGGCACAGTGCGACGCTTTCTCGAGCACTACGGCAGTTCTTTGGATACGCTTGTCTTCGTGGTGGATAACGCCGATCGTGGTGTCTACGAGGTGCTGCTGCCCCTGTACTTCCCGCGCTCCAAACACGAGGCGGACGCTGCCCGTTGGCAGTTACCAACAGACATTGGCGGCATGGACGGCGAGCCAATGATCCCGGACCGGCAAATCAGGATTATCGATAATCCGCAGCACACACTCCACGGTAATTGTGCCTTCTTGCGCTTTCATGTTCATTATACGCTGTTTGTTTACTGCAGACACGTAATTTTCTCGAGGCGTAAACATTTGTCTAGACGTAATTTTCTCGTTTGTACAATTGGTTGCATAGACTGATTGTGCGCCATATAAATATACATCTGTACGTTATCGCTGGAGTGTAAATTAATTTAGCGTTAATTAGGTCTTTTATTATTCGTGATATGTGCACATACACGTTACGCATTGTCGCCATTGTGATCGTCGTGTGTATATTTCGCGTTTCGTTTGCTTTTGGGGAGCGTGACGCGCTCGCGCAAGAGGAAGAACGGGAAGGAATTGCAAGAAACGAATGTGTAAGAATTCCATCGCGACGTGCCGCGCATTACAATAGGAATTCAAACGGTGTATTGCTTTTGACAATGATAAATGAGTCCTATGAATATTCTTGTAAGTAAATACCTTGAATTGCATCAAATGGTTAATTTTTCATAATTTTTTTTACAAGAAACAAGGAATTACTTATTGCCCGCGTAATGGGAGTTACACCCATGAATTTAGGTCAACAAAAAATCGAAATATGTATTAACTATACGAAACGTTAAATAATATGTTCAATATTGGTACTCGTATTTCATTCCGCAGTTTACTATTAACATATCAAGTTTATGAAAAGATTGTCATTATTTCACCATTGAAAATTACACTTGATTGAAGTTGATGTTAAAAAGGGTAAATTTAGTATGCACTCAGTATAAGCTGACAGAACATTTCCTTTAATTTTCATGTTTGCATTGCTCTTGGTTGGGAAGAAATTGTGTTAGCTTTGAAAGGCGTTATCGTTAGGTATTCATAGTTGCCGACAATAAGCGCACGCTAAACATTACTAATTCAATGCATCTATTTCATTGTGTATGTGTTTTCGATTGGCCACTTTGGCCGCCCCCCACGACCTGCCACGACGCTTTGCCGCCGACAGCCGACGAGGAGGAATCGATCGATCTATCGAGCCAGCTGGAGTCGGCGGTGAGCCTCGCCGACCATGCATTCAGTCAAATGCAAGGTGATCTCGACCAGCAGCGACTGCTGGGCGAACGCACTTACAATGATCCGCTCGCCGATATTATGGTGAAGGAGATTCAACATCAAGAACGGTGAGTGTTCTCTGGCTGGGTCTAGCCCTTTCCCGCAACACGCACCTTGTTTTCCTCGTTTTCATGAAACGCGCGTTTCCCCGAAGTGCGGATTAAAAAATTACGGCCATAAAGAAGCGATTATGACACATAATCAGTCGTTTTCTCTTTATTGGCGGTAATTAAGAGCACGTGTTTCTTAAATGTCTCTCATTCGTTATCAGAGCTTTAATTTGGTCGCGTCCATGTTGGTAGGTAGAATTATTCGATACATTTCAATTGATTAGCCGTTTCGTAGTTCGGTAATTAGAAATCGCTCTGATTAAAAATGTAATGGCTTGTAAATGTACGTTTTGAATCGCATTTGGCGCATAATAATGCTGCATTTTTTCCCATCGTACATTGCGTTGGCCTTCGCTGCACAAAATCATTATTTCATCATTAGTCGACTAAGCCCCTCCGTTCTGATTATTGCCAATTTCGCTGCAATTGCTCACAAAATCCAGTAGAATTGTTAAATTTATGAACATGAATAGCGAGCATGCTTGAACGTATTTAGTGAAGCATTCATTATTAGTAACAAAACGCCGTATAAATGCAACGAAATCCTATACAAAATTCAATTACAATAAAAATGCTAGTTTTGACGTGTGGTAATGACGCAAAAGTAACACAAATCCATAAAATTACCCTTACTTGATGATGCGTCCGCGGATTAAACGCTTTTATGGCGGCGCAATAATCATTATTACAACAATCAAGCGAAATTCTCTTTGCATATGCGCATGCTCGCGCTAATTAAGTTCGTTAGTGGCTTGCTGCTTGCTTACATATGCATATCAAGTCAGATAGCGCATTATTCAAGTTGTGGATATTGAAAAAGCGGAAGTGTCCGTCCTTAGCACACACATTCGCCTCGCGATCCGCGCGATCGGTGCAAGTTTGTTTTCGAAAAAAAAAAGTTGCGCGTGTTGCATTTCGCAAAAGCGGCCAACGAGGTTTGACAATAGAAAAAGCGCAATAGTTTAGTGGCGGTGATAGCGCTCGTTGCACGTAAAAGAAGTTTTACCCGTTTTGCTCGCCGATTGTACAATAGCAATATTTTCGATACGCTGTTGCGGGTTTGTTCAATAGCTTACGATTTTATTTTTACAAAAACACTACATTGCTAGCTAGTTAGCTGGTGCAGCTCGAACGCGATTGAATCGTATTCATTTAAACGCGAGCACGGACGATCGCCAGCGGCATTAAAATCGCGAGCGGTTCAGTCAAATACCATATGCGCTCAACATCCCATTCGCGGGCAATCGCGAGAAGACCAACAACAAGTTGCGAATGTGATGAACATGACATTTACGAGTGTCATATATTTTAATTGAACGATTTTACAGTGCTAAACGTGTGCTAAGATCTAAATTCGTGCGCAGGTGATAATTAATTCGCACTAATTAGTGAATAATGTCGACATCAGACTTTAGTGTACTTGCGACGTTCAGTCGCATGCTGGGCTTCCCTACCAAAGATGTTGAGATTGAAATTATTAACGAAGATGCCGAACGAAGGTGATTGATTTGAATATCGTGCTGCTATTTCCGGAAGAGTAAACAAAGATTTCTAAAAGTTTGAGCAAAGTTAATGAGTTGAATTCCATTTGAATATTAGCTGGCTAACGTTACAAATATAGTGAAAAACTGATAAAATGTTAGACGTATGGTAATGAGTGATGTATTTTTGTTTTTGTTTTGCGTGTGAACGCTTACATAATTTTGCTGTACATGAGCTGAGCTACCGTGATAATTTTTCTCGTATTGTTCGCGCACCGAATAAGCGATTGCTCGTGATCTGTGTGCGCGCTCTGCATGGGCACGAGCCGTGTGGAAATGCGATCGACATTGGCGTTAATGATGTGTTTTTTGCCTGCAGGTATGAGCGACTCCTGCGACGCGCGAAAACCGAGGATTTGAGCGAGGTGTCTGGCATTGGTTGTTTATACCAGAGTGGCGTGGATCGCCTAGGGCGGCCCGTGGTCGTCTTCGTCGGTAAATGGTTTCCGTTCAACAAAATCAATTTGGAAAAGGTACGGCCACTTTACACACTCATCAAGTATTATTATTGATATTTTGTTTGTTGTGTACTCGATGCACTTTTAGCGGGTGCGCTGAAGCGTTTGGTATTGATTTGTGTGTTCATTCAATTTGTAGGCATTGCTATATCTGATAGCGCTGCTCGATCCGATCGTTAAAGGCGACTACGTGATCGCATATTTCCACACGCTGACGTCGAATAGCAACTACCCCTCGTTTTCGTGGCTGAAAGAGGTCTACAACATCTTGCCGTACAAGTACAAGAAAAATCTGAAGGCGTTCTACATTATTCATCCGACGTTCTGGACAAAAGTAAGGCGCACATATTGGCAAACAGCTTTGAGGAATATTAAAATGACATTGTTGTAGATGATGACCTGGTGGTTTACCACATTCATGGCACCAGCGATCAAGCAAAAAGTGCATAGTCTACCAGGAGTGGAATATTTATATGCGGTTATGTCACCCGATCAATTGGAAATACCTGCCTATATCACCGAATACGATATGACGGTATGAAGAAGTTAATTCTATTTTCTACTCGTATAATATTCAAATAACATGCAATATTTTCATGTGTCATGAATGAATAATGCTTTTTAGATAAATGGCTTGCGATACTTTCAACCTAGCGCAACGTAAATTCAATACGAATTATACGAAATGAACAAAATATGCCGCCATCGTGTGCCGACTCAACTCAAACATTACATACAATTCGACATTTATCCTATCTGTATCAAAGGAATCATATAAGTATTTCACACGTCTTTCAATTTGTTTAAACCGTTTATATCGACAGGCGTTAGAGGAAAACTGCATTCTAATCCGAAATGCTAATTAACAAAGTGATAGAATTGCAATATGAACACAAGTTGTGTGTTTCGACGGAAAAAAATAACATATTGTTTATGTCATGTTCTAATCGTTTAATTTTATGTGTTTTTGTTAATATTTTCTAGAGAGAATTTTATATTAATATGTTACTTAATAATTCATTATTATTTTCTATATGTTCATGTTAATTTATAGAGCACTAGCTATAAGAGTTATAAGAGTATCAATTAGCTAATTGAGTATTCACAAAATTGAGAAAAATATATATAAAAAATAAGGTAAACGCGCTGTGCCAAGCCTCGGAAGTTAACATTCTTCATATGTCATTTATATAAAGGAAGATAGAAGATATTTGAAATAAAATTTATATGAAAAAGACAAAAACATAAATTGCATTCGCGCTATCGTTGTATCACGTAATAAAAACATGAAAGTGAAGATGAAACAAAGAACAAACAAATCGTAGCTGAAAGAGCACAAAACCGAGTGGTATTTTAATTCATTACTAAGTAGTATTATTAATTAGTTAGCTAGGTACGTCAAGGATGAAATAATTGTAGCATTAGTTAAAATCTAATTAATTCAAAGAGAAAGAATAATAAAGTGAATAACTATATGAGAAACGCGGACGTTTATTATTGTTATTATATCAAAGAAGTCTGCTTGAAATCACTCTCGCTCGTAAAGGGAGAAAATAAAACTATTACAAAAATGTGAAAACGCTGAGCTTATAAACATGTAACTGAGATTTTACTAGTTGAAGAATAGTGGTGAAAAGTGCAAAAGAATATTAATAATGCGGTAATTTAAAATGACACAGAGTAAAGTATTATTATCTACAAGTGAAAAAAAAGAGGGAAAATGATTAGACATAAAAGGTGCAGAAGAAACTTAAAATACGTATATTTATGTATTATACGAATACATTCCAGTTGTTGCCACTGTTAACCACTGTTGCCCTGTTATTAATAAGCATACATACAGAGAAATAATTGAATGTTTATTGCGATATATTACATAGCATATAAAAGAACAAGTGGAATAATAACATGGTGCTGGCAAATTACGTGCGATTCAAACTCCTTATTGCATAAAATACTTTGCTTTGTGGTAATGAATTATTAAGTTTTCAAGTTACATGCGGAAATAAAAATGCAGTGAGAAAACATGGTATGATCAAATGCATTATGCGCGACTTTATGAATTATACACGTATATTGATTGTGAACTGAGATTTCTAATTATAGTCATTAATTTACACATAGTTGTTGTCCATTGTATTAATTACTGTACTTCGATTTTATAATATCCATGCAATTTATACACCTAATCAACACGGCATATTTACTTTATGGATTTCATTTTATTTACGCTAATATGAATCAATGCAAACTAACGAAAAACCTTTTTGGACGAATTGAAAAATAATAATGTGTGTTCCCAAGCAATATAAGAGATACCTATTTATAGATTAATTATTTACAAGTCGTATTAAACCAGAAATAAATTCTATCGAAGATTTAAAACGCGCTAAATAAATGCAAACTAACAATCAATATGGCTCATTATTACGTGTGCTATTTATATGCAAATGTAATATAAATGTTAAATGATGAAAATTATATTCAAAAAACGGAACGATGAGATCAGAGAAGAAGAAGTATCAATTTTAACAAATAATTGCTTATGTAAATTCCATATGAACCAAGTGCTATATAAATTCATTACAAACAATCATCGTAACTCGTTAAGTGTTAATAAACTCTGTACATTGTATTGTAAATGAGCATTTACGCGAAAAGAACACATTTATACGTATATCAATGAAATCCAAACTAACTAAACTAAAAAAAAAAGAATTTGAATAATAAAATAATTCAATATTATAAAATGAAGCAGAGAGAAATAAATATCTATTTTACGAGAGTGAAACCGTTACAATCTAAGCCGCAAAATAATATATTGTTGAGAGATTATTATAACTAGTTTTATATATTATTAAATGTGTCAGTTATTGTTCAACAAATCAAAATGAATCCCAAATGCAGTGCTATTAACATTATAATCACGTTATTAAGAAAACACTGATGAAAACAAATACCAAAAAAACCGAAACAAAAAGTGATATTATCCTATTATATCTGTGTATAAAGAAAAATGAATAAGATAACATTGCTAAATAAGTATGAAGTAAATCTAAGGAATAATGTTATTAAATATGCAAGCAACAATGCAAATGCAAAACATTGATTGGCAAGCAACTATCGTACTTATGATATCGTACCTATCGTGCGTTATGATATAAATGTATTTAGAGTATTATTAATCTACAAAGATGAAGTATATAGTGAGGGAAACGCTTAAAAAATTATTAAGATTACGAAATAAATTGAAGCGAAGAGTATAAAGTTGGCGAATTGAAATGACTATTGTATTATGACTATTACTATAGAGTAATTTAGCGATTTGGATAAACGATTAAATTGGGAGAAGAGAATTATGCGAAGAAAGTGAAAAATAAACATGTTGGTCATCAATTTGTGTGCGTTTTTGAAAGAGTATATATTCCCATAATTATTGATATCTTTTGTTTATAGAATTTATAATATCAAGCATTTGCCATAATTAAGGGTTCCTTATTTCTTCATGAAAATTAAGTTTAGAAGTCTTAACAAAAAGATTTCCAACGCTTTAGAGGCACGTTTATAGTAGCCATTTTCAGGACGAGTATCCTGGTAAGTTTATGATGTGTTAGCAGCGCCATGATGGTGGCTAACCTCCTTACATGCGTTTCTGAATATTTATTTTAACGTAAAGAGTACATAGGAGGGGGTAACTTGATTTCACTACTGCATGCACGCTATGCAATTGGTAGAATGGCATCGCTACTTAATTAAATATGCCGCCGCTAAATTTAGATCTTGTAGTTTGTTGGTTATTTTAGATTCATATAAAATTATGCAAGAAATTTTTTCCTGTGGCTTTCCGACCCCTTTGTGGGTTTTGGCTTGAATCACAATACTCAACCAATCCTTTCAGGAGAAAGGACAACCTTTTCTCATTCAGTGCCTAACATCCATCTTAGATCAATCTTTTTTCATCTATCTATCTATTTCTGGGCTTCTTTTCTAAAGGGAAATTGTTTAAAAATAACATTATTTAATTTATCGACAATTTCCCTTTTTGGAGAACTGTGCATCGCTACCTAATTAAATTTGCCACCGCCGCCGAATATATTTCCTCTTCTAACGAATTTGTTGAATATATCAGATTCAGGCAGTCAATTATTGTAATACAAAATATTCCTGTAGCTTTTACAACCCATTACAGTAAAGACAGCACAATACAGCACACTCAACTAAAACGCTAATTGAAAATAATTTTTTAGAGAATAATTAGGAAGTTTTCAAATGCTAATTAAGTGTAAGTATAATTGTGCGAGCTTAATAAGTATTCCATCTCGTTATTCTTTCTAAAGAAATAATTCACTTTTGTTTATCTTGATACATTTTAAAGATATTGAATCTTAAACTTGACACTAGTGATTACACCTGGTAAGTACGAAAATACTATTCAACTTTGAGGCCAAATTGTTGCTAAACTACTGGTCAGATCAAAATAAAATTTATATTTTCATAAACTACAACTATTAATCTATTAATTTCCAGAAAAAGCCCACTCCTAAGTAGATAAAAATGGCTCATTAAATATGTATATATATAATTTAAAAAAAAAAAATGTCAATAAGTTTGCGACAAAATCCAAAGGGGAACCAGTGTGTATTGTGGATTTTGGTCTCAATTATGATATTCAATTAATCTTTTCTCCTTGCGGAATTTTTCTTTCTGTCTCTCACACCCATCTTAGACATATCTTCTACTCTACCAATTTATTTCTTTCTGAGTCTCCTCTCCCTCTTCTCCTAAATTTGACGTCTTCACCTCTTGAGTTCTGGTACAGTGCGTGGTTCATCCTTTTTCGCTATCCTTCTCCCTCTTTGATACATTTTTCCTTTCTTCTAGCGTCTAATAAGAGTCCAATTAGAACCTTGCACAAATTTAATAGGAATTGAAATCAAATGGAAATACACTTAGACCTTGATACAAATCCAATTAGAGAGAATCCAATACGATATAATAACAATGATACCAATTTAATAATAAACCAATTAGAACCTTACTCACAACTAACAAGAATCCGAATATAACAGGAGTCTCATTAAAATCTTTAAAATATCAATTTATATTTATACAAAATCCCAATAAGCAACTAATAATAAGTGACCAATTATTTGATTACTTTAACGCTTGAAAAAAGAAACCTGGTACAATTCAAAAACGTTTACTTTATGATTTGTAAGAAGATTTATTACTTATTGGTCACACTTCCTATTTGCACTTCCTTGGACTAATTAACTATAACAATACTCGTTGAAATATCCACATATATTTATTTATTCTTGCAAGGAAATAACAAATATACAAAAAAATAAATGGTTGATGAATTAGTAGAAAGTATTTCACATCATTTACAAATCTCTGGATATACGCTTTAATTCTCAACCGGATAGCAAATGAAAATTTTGATTGAAACACTATATACCTATTTTTGGAATCTCTATCCACAATGCAGCAGTGCACAGTGCACTGTATGCACTTTGCGCACTCAAACGAATAGCTTTTCCGGTGTATGGCTTCGTATCATGTATGCACCGGCAATCTATAAAACGTGCCATGTGGTGCTCGCCCTGGCGTGTCGCGAACCCCTTACGCGGGAATCGTCAAAAAGGCAACCTGAGTTTGCTCGATAAGTGTTATGTTCGGCGGAAGAGGCTTACTCATGCACAGTCCAACCAACATTTTGCTCTTTTACTCCATTCCACAAGCCGAGGCTTCATTCAGTGTTCTGCAGTGCGTATCGTTAGCGCATGGTGTGCTTCCTCGCTTCGAAATACTCCTGCAGCAGTCACAACGCGACAACGCTACCGACTGCACCGCGTGTGCTTCACAAGATTCGTTAGCAAATTAATTCGTTAAGTTTAAAACCGGCGCAAATGTCATGTAAGATTGTGCTCCAATTGATTCGTCATCACCAACGTAGATTTAGCACGGGAATTATTGCATTTCTATGAACAGGTAAAAATTGAAAAACCTAAAAAAAAGCGTTTGAATTGAACAAGTGAAAACTTTCAGACGATAAAATAATCGTTTAGTTGGTTAATGATTAAACCGCGTGAAACAGCAACATTATTGTTTCCATTTAATTAAAGTAATTGGCTTTTATTTACAAGATGCTCAATGTAGAACACAATTTCGCCATGTGTTATTCAATGAACCTGGGCGATTGCAAATTAGGATTCACACACATACACAATGCGTTTCGTGTAATTGCATAAAATTGTTATTGTTTAATTCGTGCGCGCGTGAAGAGCACACGCGACTTGATGTATGTCAAATTACACACCAAACGAGTAGAGAGAAAAAAGGTCGCTCTTGTGCAATGCTATTCAATGATGAGTGTCAGCAAATTTACGCAACAATAACTAATTAGTTGTTATTCTTTCATCGAACAAAAAGCAAGATTGTGAAGAAGGGTTCTTCGTAGAAAGTAGGCGTAGAGAGCACAATAAATTTATGTTAAATCTCGCGAGACAAAGAGGCAAAAAACGCAAATAAGAATGCAAAAAAGTTGGGTCTTCTTGATGTGTTTTTATGTGTCGCTGAGCACATCTTGATGATTTGCTTGATGGGCATGAACACGTATGTCATAAAACGCTAACTAAGTTCCAAGTGGAGCATGGCGCACGTGCGTTCCGTTAATTATTAAATCTCGCACAATCAAATGTCATGATTCGTGTTGTGCGGCAATTGAGAGGAATTATTTGTTCAATCGACGACCAGGAGGAAGTCGCGTTTTCGTTAATTATATATCTCTCTCTCTGCACTTTAATTTCCTCCAATCGCATAATAACGTGCGTATATTTATCATAACTGTAATTTCGTTTTTTTTTTGGTACTTAGTTTGTAAGTATGTTAATCCACGGTGAAAAAAAGTTGTTATATATTAAGGAAATTGACAAATTAAACTTTTGAAAGTAGCATCTTTGGAATTTAATAAGAATAAGAAGAGAAAAATGTAAAAGTATTTTCATTTTCATCTGTAGTTAATATGAATAAGTAGAGCAATTCACACTTTTATCTGCGCGTAAAAACATCTTAATATATAAATATTTTCCCATATTACGCACAATAAACGTGAGGTGCGTTTTGCTTCACTCACATGTTTCAGTTGGAATTTAAGCATGCCGATCACGTACGCAATTAGAATTTCTCTACCACACGAGTGAAACGGATGACAACGAAGACACCGTCGTTCAATAATGAAACAATACGCGTGGCGCACGACGCTTAGAAACAATACGTGCACATTGTTTAATAATTGCTGCTGCTGCTGCTGCTCGTATATTGGCGATGGCGGCGGCGTCGATGTACAATATAAAATTTCACTTTACCCATTGTCTTTGCAGCCTATCAGTACAAGTACAAGTGCATGAAACGAAGAACGAGGAGCGCATTTAACCACGTGCGATATCATGATTGACTCATTTGCATTTCCAAAGTTTGACGTGTGAGAGAAAAGTCACAACTCACGCACTCTCGAAACGGGCGTGATCGCCTAATTAATATTTAATACAAATACGCTGGAATATTTTAATTAGATTCAAGTAGGTGCATTTTTCAATTCTCACGACCAGATGCGATGCGTTATAAAACTGTCAACGGTGAATAGAGAAAAAAAAGCGCACCAGATTTTAATTTGAAAATATTGCCACTACAACTGACTGACTGACCTCAAATAGATTTTCTATTAGCATTCCGTACAGTGGTACCTCAACATACGAGTGACCCAACTGACGTGTTTTTCGAGATACGAGCTCTGGAGTTGGCGATATTTATGTTTGAGATGCGAGCAAAATTTGAAACACGAGGAATTGCACACTTGTCCAGAACACCTATTTTGTTTTTCAAATCGCTTTATTTCAATAACTACCGCACCAATTTTCAAAATTCAAATAAATTATAGATAATGAAATCTCAAGCATAACAAAATTTGAATT
>JARJDV010010059.1:0-11371 GCA_030264675.1 Anaulacaspis nigra
AAGGAATAGACAAGAAATTCAAATGCAACACATTGTGCGGTAAACCAATTACCAAAAAGTGAAATACAATTATTCTATTCACTCATTCGAAATTCAAAAATATTGAGCAAAATGCAATAATTTCTATCATTATACATAGTCATTTGAAATTCTTAAAATATAGTGAAATGCTATAAAACACACGAGTGATGCATTCATCCATGCAAAGTACAATTATAATTGGTGTACACACATTTTTTCAACCGCTGGAATAACAATATATTCGTGGTGTACAGTTTAATTAATTACCCACTGGATTGGATTTAGAACTATGGAATGTTGCATTGACGATTTGCTATCTGGGTTATTGTGCTACTCGTAGTTTTGACGCAATTCAAGTCATTATAGAATTGAATATTCGGATTCAAACATTTCTTAATAAAATTTACATTGAAAGTAAATAATACTTCTGTCAAACATATGCGAGAAGTATTGTGTTCGAACTTTAATATACTATGGTGAAATTTAATTTTGATAAATTTTTGTGTATACTTGGTTTTCGTTAATTCAACTTTGAACCTATTTTCAAAGTCGATTTACTGAACCTATTTTTAAAGTTGAATTTTATATGGTAATAATTTCATTTATACACGAGTCAATACTGTAATTGACATTGACACCATGGTCAATTGCACTTATATATTTTGCATTATACAAAGAAATTCTCACCCAGGCCTATTAAAAAAGAGGAGATTAATAAATAATCTTATATAATGCTCTTCACAAGTTACTAAATTTAATCAAAATGTTTATATCTTACAACAGAACAACCTATTACAACCTACTCATTTCAAACTTTATATTTAACCAAATAAGTTACCGATTTTTAAGCGCAAATTACGGATATATTTATTTAAATATATTATATTTGACACATTTTTCAATATTTTCTTAATATTTTCCCAGCCTCAAAATTTAAAGTCGCTTTAAATTTGTCCAAGTGCATATATTGAAAATATATTGAAACTTCTATTGTTTAGCAAAAATGTTAAGATACAGATAAAATGTTTAAATCTCTGAGTTACTTTTTAAACCGAATCCAACCATTAATATTTTACAGATTCATAAAATTTAAGAGCCCAATGGTTTCTTCTCGCAGTCAATTCGAGTAAACATCTGCTCATTATTTCAACGCATCTGCATCTGGCAATTAGAAATCAATAGTTATGCATCTCAAATTATCAAAATAGCTTGCCTTTTCTAGTATCGTATTCCCATCCGTAAATTACCGGCAAATTGCGAAGAATAAACTTTAAATTTTCTCAAAGAATTGCAACGCATAAATTTAAGATTAAGAAAGCGATAGATTCTTTACATGAAACTAACGCATATTATTTAAATATTAAGTGCACCTATATAAATGAATAGAGAATTTAATCTTCATTCACTTTGATTTGTCCTTACTCTATTAGATGACTATAATTTTTTATTTGCACTTTCATATTGAAAAGTGTGTTAATTGTGGAAAACGAATGTAAAATCCCAGAGAATTTTGTTGTCACAAAACACTTATTTATTTAAGTAAACTTGGCAAAATTACTCGAATGCTTATTATTCATATTTTAACAGACATGCAACCATATTGTTCGCCTAAAATATTCAAAAATTTATTCAGTTGTGAACCAGGCTGCTTCATTAATTTGTTCAAGTTACTGTTATTTATTCTATTATTCGCAATCTTCCTGTCAAAAGCTAACAAGTTAATGCTCATCATGCTTAAACGGTGACCACTTGTCTTCTTCGTCTTCTTCATGTTTCACATTCCTGAATGTGGTTTTCACACCATGCAAGCCATGCAATGTAAATAGAAATGAAATTATGAACTTGGTACGAAAGCAAACGTGCTCCTTTGGGTGACTGTAAATTGACCAAGCACTTGTAATGCGAATGAAATGTCGAATTAAATGAAAACGCATGATTAACTAACACTCCTTTTACTTTCATCGCAATCGATCCAAAGTCACTCTGTAAATGCAGCGTCATTTCAAGAGCAAGTGCAAGAAATTCTTGATTTCATTTTCACTTTATATTTACATTTAATCATAAAACAAGACACACCCGTCGAAACCATCAATCTAATATATTATCAAGTTTTTGCATTAAATATTTTGCGGTTCACTCATGACTTGGCAAATATATCTCTTTTGTCAAATATTCAACTCTCACTTTTCGATTGTATCAATATAACTTTTTTAATTGACGTTTTCGCAATATATATTGCTTTCAATATTTGTTAAACGAATTCAAGCAATTAAAAACTAATTGAATGCGCAAAGAACTAGCACAAAGAATACTTTAAAGCCAATAAGAAGTTGACGAATCAGATGCAAAGAAAAGCTATTCGTTGAATTCGTCATTCAAAAACGTTTTGTGGCTTGCACATAAAAGCGAATGGCAGTGCAGATTGGAAATTTTCATTTAAGTGACAATCTAAGACTCTCATTTTACATATGCATTCGCAGTCAATGAACAACCACATCAAATTATTTTTCATTTGACTCGTAGTCATTATGAGTTTAATGAGGCAAAAGTTATCATTAGAAATAATTAACTTTTTCTCAATATGAATTACATTGTTTTCTTAACATTCACTCGAGTTTCATAATCTTTTAGTATCTTAATTGTTGACATATTATTATCTATTTAATAATCATGACTTTTCTATGCTATGAAATTAATCATAGTTTGCTTTACTTGAAACTACAAATAAATATGCTGTGAATGTACAGTAAGTTAAACGTGAACGGAGCTTTTCACTTTCTCGCTGAAGATTGGACACATTACAATGAATTGTGTAAAAAGAACAAGCAGCGGATTGAAAATGTTAACAAGAAGGAAGCACGAGTAATCAACAACGGCAACATAATTGCATATCACAAGAAGAAGTTAACGCACATTACAAGTAGAAAAATTTGTAATTCGGACACATTCCAAACATGAAAACACTGTGAATACGTCCACTAAATTATCTGACTTGACATTGTTACTTGGTACACAATTTTTTGGGTCACTTGAAAATATTTTATTATTTGCCTAAACACACATTGTTTCATGTACGTTGTGAAATGATTAACTGAATTTGAAGCTAAATAGGTATAATCACATAAAAGAATCCTATAACTTCATAGCTCAATGTCATTCAAAGTGCAATATTGTTGGAATCAAATGCTTTTAGAGCTCAAAATACTTTCCAAGTTGCACACTTTCGTCAAGGTAGTTGCGCATTTTAACTACTGTGCCTCAAATTTTACGTATTCACATTGTTGGTAACCTTTCATCAGGAAGAACAACTTTTCATAGTACACTAACTTTTATTGGTGGTTGATGATACAGGTAGACTAGATAATAAATAATGTTATTACAAGTAAATGTCATTGCTGCATCTTTAAAGGTCTTTGTTTAACAGTTGATTTCGAAAACATAGTGGTAGTTAGTTGCCTTGACTCTCTTCTAGAAAATGTTGAACTTTCTGCACTTGCACTTCTTGGCAATTGCTTGTGTGCAGATTGTTTCTAGCAAAAATTTGCTTCCAGTTACTTTACGCAGAATGCCATATCACATAAACGAGAGTTCAATGCCTTTCATCATTTATTGCCTGCTACTGAATGCATATTTAATCTTCAATCTGAATCATTTGTAATTTATAAACAAATTGTAAACTTATACACCACAAAGCTTTCTCCTAGAACAAAACAAATTAATTGTAATGCTAATAGAATAACCAACCTACATATTAATTAAACAATGTTATCAAACCTT
Organism: Anaulacaspis nigra; assembly: GCA_030264675.1. NCBI lineage: Eukaryota > Metazoa > Arthropoda > Insecta > Coleoptera > Staphylinidae > Anaulacaspis > Anaulacaspis nigra. The sequence continues at coordinate 3,799 of JARJDV010010059.1, forward strand.
AGAAATTAATTGGTACATCAGCATTTAATAATAAGAAAATTATTATCCAAGAATTAAATATAAACATTGGAAATACCAAACGCTTGTGTCAATTTTTAAAATGTCCGAATGATGGCACCACTAATTTAATCGGTTTTAATAATTTCAAAATAAATTATGTCCTAAAAATATAATATAATCAAGTTAGAAATAAATCAAAATGAATCATATGAAACTCTTATTATTAATTCAATAATTTGTTTTATGGTATTTCCTAATAGATTTCTGTATTAGTATATTGATCTTACCGTCGGAGGGCGCTGCATGTACACAACTGCCATTTTAATAATCCTTGCAACAAAAAGTCACAATAGTTGTTATTGCATCAGCTGAAATAATTGTCGGAATCCTATAAAATTATTCTTGGAGTGATTAAAAGACTTAATAGAATCGCGAGTGATAATAGTGTTACTGAATTCAAATGGGTTGGATCAACGATTTCTTCAGATAACTGTAAGTACAATATACATTAGTCTTCCTTAAAGATTTCTTTGCGTTGGTATTACGTCGTCAATACATAAATTGTTATAAATATATAGATCAAATACGTTATTGATATTCGCTATACATCGATTAAACAATTAAATACCATGTTTTACGTCGTTCTAATCGGCACTAATAAATACAGACTAGCTTAGAGGTTAGGCATACTCATAATGTAAGTACAATCCTTCAATCGTAGCTGGAGGCTCTAATACGGTTTCTACGTTTATAAATATGTACTCATCTTCAATCGAGTTACCACTAAGTCAACGAATCACATTGAAAGATATTGTAAAGTAACACGCATGTAAAGTGTATAAAAATCGCACTATAGTGCATGACCTCCAGCCAGTAATGGCAATATCAACATGTCAGGATGTTACTTTAGATTTCTTGTTGTTCCCTTATCATTGCGTGCAAACTGTCAACGGCGTTGTATACGTTTCGCGTGAAGGCACTAAGGAAATGTTAGGGAAATCGTGCAACAACAAGGAAAACAATAAATATGCAAGTAAATGAGCTCGGCACGCTCAGCCAGTACTAGATTTCGATAAAGATATACGAAATGTATATGCGTACACAGCCAGAACAAGTTGTCTCAGCAAACATACAACTATGATACATATTCGTACAGGTTTATTGTACATATTTGCTGCAAGCATGCTGAGCGTATGTATGTAGGTGGCTGGAGTGGATCTAGACAAATTATACCTGTGCTGTAAGCATAAGCATTAGTGACATAGAGACAATTAATTTATGCGGAAGTGACAGCGACAAACAACACGGACCAACAAGTACGTATGCGAGGAGATAAAATGCACGTTTGTTGCTCCAATATATTGGGTTGGTACGTAGTGAAATGTATGAAGGTTGAATAAGCATATTCACCTTTCTATATCTTACACACAGACAGTTCATAAAACGCCGAGAAACCTTTGATACTATTAATACAACAACCTGAGACAGAGAGAAACCACCTTATGGCTTTAATAATCTGTGGAGATTAGAGCACTAAAATTATATTTTGTCAACTGAAGATGTTGTAAGCACTTGAACTAAATATAACAGCAACGAAATTTCGGAGAGAAGTACTTAGAATCAAGGTGATCAACGCGTACAAGGCGGAAATCATTACTTAATTCAACTAGCTATAGATTTAGGGGAGTTGCAACTAAATTTTAGAGGAAAGTATCTAGGTTAGGTATAAATAAACAATGAAAAACATTGCTTAAATTAGTTCGATATTGATTTTTGAAGATCTGCAACTAGAGATCTGCAACTAAGTACTTAAATTCAGGAGTGGAAATCGTTACTCAAGTCAAGATATGGATTTTGGGAAGCCCATTTAAATCTCACAGGAGAGTATTTCTAAGTTAAGTAAAGCAGACAATGGAAACCATTACTTAAGTTCATTAGTGATTGATTTTCAAAGATCTGCATCTAAACTTTAGAGAAAAATACTTAAATTCGAGGTTGGAAATAGTGACTTAAGTAAGGCTATAAAATAGTATGTTTTGGGATTTGCAATTTTGTAATTGTTATTTAATTTAATTAAATATAGGTTTTTGGGAGATGAATTTAAATCTTTGAGGAGTGTACTTAAAATTTAGGTTAAGTATAAGTAAACAATGGAAAATATTACTTAAATTAATTAGATATTGATTTTTGAAGATCTGCATCTAGAGTATAGAGCAAAGTACTTAAATTCAAGAGTAGAAATCATTATTTAAGGTAACAAAATATTGTTTTTTGGGTATCTACAACTTAATTCAATTAGGTATTGATTTTTAACGGATTCCATATTTATACCCTATTTTTTTATTAATACATTGTCATTTGTAGTTATTCTGTTCGCCCTCAACTTGCGATTGTTCACTGATCATCCCCCACGTTGATGGCGATAGAAGGGTCGGGAGTGTCTAGAATATTTTATTAGCATCAATTTAGTGTCAATTGTATACACATGAAACGCGATAACGTGCACTTATGCGTTGTTATGATAATGCGAACGTGCAACATATTCACCATGAAGCCACTTGAAATATGTAATGTGTATTTACGGCGCGGCGGCGTGTGTCGTATTATAAAACATACGCCAGTGTGCCATCCCCTAATTGATAGGGCTGTGCGGTCAATTAACCAGCCCTCCGCGCGTCAATGTAAATATCTCGGAGGGTTGGTGAAGTGTGTCTTTGACGTGGTGGTTACAGCCACCAAGTTGTGGATGATGACCCGCATCGCGTGCACGGTGTTACCATTGACGTCACGTTTTTTAAGGGCGCTTTGGATTAACTGGCAACATCGGCATTTGAAGCGTGCGCTCACGATGTAAAGGTTTTGTATAAACGCGTGACCCGTATGAATACGCACATCATACATCCCTCTTCCGGTTGGGTAACTCCAGCTTACTTTGCATGCGCATAATATAATCGCTACCAGCACAATAAGGAGATTGCAACGCGTGTCCAGATGATGCTAAATTTTATCTTTTTGAGGCCTGGACACCAGGTGATTAGTTATTGTTTCTACTAATTTGTATCTGAAGCATGTGAAATGAGCCTGAATAAATATCGCATGAAATCTGTGTGAAAAATCTCAATAACGAGGGGGGGTAACTCAATCTGTAACGGCCGTGGAAACCACGCAACCAGCATTTATCATGAGAACATTTCCTCCTAGAGGACTTGACGGGTATTTAGCTTTGTAATTGCTCTCGAATGTAATCGAGCACATGAAGAGCGTTTGTCGTTTTTTCTGCTGTCGTCCGAATTTAAAATAACGCGCGCAATACATTTTAATGTTGGTTACAGAGATAAAAATTACTTTTTCAGCGCCAGTGGGGGGCACACCACTCGAATCAAACACACGCGGCAATTAACGGCGGTTTAACGGCATATGCTTTGTACAATTGCGATGCTTGTACGTACATGCATGTGCTGTGTGCTGCACAATGGTCACATTGTACGTAAACTAAGTACACGCATCGCGTCGACTGAGACTGTTCGTTCGCTGACAAATAAATAGCAGGCAAACGCGCATGATACTCTGCGGCGAGAAGAAGTAAGCGCAAGTGAGAATGAAATGCATACCCATGCATCGTGCGAGTGTGTGCATGCGTTGAGTATGATTGCTCCCCCGGGTGCATGCCTGCATGCATGGGGCACACTTTAGATTTAAATTCAGATAAGTATACTGAGCTCACTCGCGAGCCCGCGCGCGCGCGCGCATTGAATGATTTTTAAGTGCAAGCAACGTTTTGCCTCGGTTGCGCCTTGTGGTTGCTGCTCCCATACCATCACGAATGCGCACCAACCCAAGCTGGGTCTCAACTGATTTATAATCGAGATTTGATTTCGTTTTTAGCCGGCAATTTGCGAATAATTTATGCCACAAGTGTTAATAAAGTTGCAGAAGCAACGATATATCTATTATCGGTTGCTTCACTTTTTGCAACATTGCGCATTACAATGTAATTACACGCGACTTGTGCGCAAACATTATGCATCAAAGTTTGTGTCATAGTATTTATTGTTGCTGCTGAGTGAATACGCGTCGCTTTCGTCGACCATGTAGGGGACTTATCACACCCTAATAATAAGTGAACCATGCAGATATTCATCCATGCACACACTTTGTATGCGTTTTATTCATATTCACTCTTGCTTGCTCAATATGCGCTCTTCGTACAACGCATACAAAGTGTTGTTGTTGGCGTGAATAAGCAAATGGCGATGGAGTAAAATTAGCGCAAACTTACGGACGCGCTTTGTATGCGAGCTTAGCGAATTGCTTGAGCGTCTTATGCATTCAGCACTCATGTGCGGGCTGCACCTACTCTCCTCGCGAAACGTTTGCGCGCACACCTTTTACTCATACGTAGCATTTGCATCCTGATTGTTTGTTTGCCGGTTGGCAATGCGAATTTTCTCGTCGACCCGTCGCGACCCCAACCAAGAATCAACAACAACAACAGCAACAACTACGCGTCTTGCGTATGTGCCACACGGAGGCACTTTCCGTTTTATTGCAATGCTTACTATACTTGGTCTGCTTGCTTATTATATATCCATTCGAGTGTTGTGTGTGTTTGTTGCTTAGAGTTGTAATTCGTAATGCACGCAACAAACAATAAGCGAACGATGAATATATTACACAGTCTTGCGCAACGACGCGATGGGATGCTAATGATTATTCAATAGGGTGCGTTGCACACACACCCTCTCTTAGCGAAACACAACCGGAAATCGTCTATACGGGCTGAGCGCTGTTGATAATAATAATGCACATCGGGGCGAGTCAATTAGAGTTAATCAGTGGGAAAATCTATACTTGTCGAGTATCAATTGCGAGCAGTTAGCATATAAACGACGGTAATAAGCATGTAGTCGCTGTTATTACTACGACGCGCTACGCAACGACAGCGCAAGACGCGTTTGGAAAAGGTGGTTGGTTAGTTTTCAACGCAATTAGTTTGTACATTGTACGCGGGTATTTTAAAAGCACTCATAAATTTTAATCGCAATGCACGACCGGATATAGTAGCGACGCGGAAACCGGAAGGTGTACAAGTCGCGCGCCGGAAAATGGCTTTATCGGGTTGCACACGCATGCAATGCGCTAAATTCTCGAATGCGCGCGTGGGCGTTTACCGAACGCAACGCTCTTACGCGCTCATTAAATGCGTTAATTAATGTTCGATTCATTAATCGTGTCGCGATAAGGCGTTTTTCGGAGGTTACGTAAAACTAATTAAAACTTCCTGTTTGAGCAGCGGCAACAGCGGCCTTTGGTGAATGAGTCGATAAAATATGCGGGCAAAAAATCACTAGCGACAATCAGGTTTGGGAAGGTGCGCGCTTCCCAGAAAAGAACCGACTCGACTTGGCGTATACGTTTTTTTCTTGCACACTTTGTGCGGAGAAAGTGAAAGGACTTTCTTACGCATATTTGCAATCGCACGCTGTCTATGATTATTATTATTGCTCGCTGCGCCGCCGCCAACGTCGTTGTTGTTGTTGTTGTTGTTGCTGGTGCTTTTTTCCAATTTCATTGTCGTCGTCGTTTCTTTGACGTTTTATAGCTTGTTTTTCGATCTATGTATCTCGAATGAAGAAAACCTACGCGAAATTGATTTCGTCGAATCGGTTTAGCATTTGCAAATAAATGCTAGGCAGTATTTATTTATTTATTTATATCGCAAATATTATTACCGTCGTTCTTGGTAAATCACGGCAAAGCAAATGCTAACGACGGAGATTACATTGAAATGATCGACGGCGCAAAACAAAAGTTGTGCGCGTATTACTATTTTGATTCCGTATGCAAATACGCATAAAATCGGACGATGGACGCGCGCGTCGTATGCAAATCGCCGTACGCTTTTGCATTCGAAAGTGTGTGCGCGTGCATGCGTGCGTGCGTGCGTTTATCTCGAAATGCGCGCGACTATTATTCAATCATTTTGTCACATTTCGTACGGACGGACGGACATTTGAATAACAACAACAACAACAACAAAACAGCAAGATTGGAAAATTCAAATTGAAATTGAAATGTGCGTTTGAAGCGCATGCATGTATTTTTAGAAATTTGAAAGTCATCCACTTAGTGGTAATGACAATGCACAAATCCATTCAGAGATTGTTTAAAGCCGTCGCGCCGTCGAGTCACTTTCGACTGGTGCTGCGTTTGCGATGGTAGCGAATGCGATACAATAAAGTAGCCCACGCATCCTTTTTGGGTGCGCGCAATAACCACCGACTGTCGACAACAACAATAACAGAAAAGCCGAAAATTTTGTGCGCCTGACAATAATCATAATTCGTTTTTTGAATATGAATTTGACGTCTCAATTACGCATCGCTTATGCTCTCGCGCAGGAAATGCGGAGAGAATAACGTGGGCCTAAAGTGGGTGTTTGAGGAAAGTTTGGCAAGCGGGAATTTATTTGATGGATGAGCTTAAATTGGGGCGTTTTGAGTGAGACACTCGGTGTGTACGGTTGTAAAGTGTGTGCGGTTTGTATTGTATATAGTTGGCGCTGGTGGTAATTAGAGCAAAATGAATGACCCGCAATGACTTTCATCGCTTTTCATTCCATTTGTTATTATGCATTCGCATTCATATTCGCCTGACAAGCGAGCCGCACATTATATTCGGCTTGATTGTCGAGCATTATCTGTGTGCGCATCCATTAAATCATATTGAGCGAGCGGCGAGTCGCAGTTGTTTTCTGTGGATGGAAAACAATTAATTGTATTATGATTGTCCTACCGTTATTTTAGACGCATTAATTGTTGTGATGCATAGAGCGACAATTAACATAGATACGAACGCATCGCCCACATTGCACGATGATAAGTACAAAAGCTAATTAATGTAAATAAATGGCGGCGCGTGAATATTATTATTACTGACCTATTACCATGTTGGAAATATTGCTTCGAATGGCATATGTACACAATGCTTTTATAATTATTGCTTTACGCATTTGTTTGTTTGCTCGAATTTGCATGTCATGCGGCAATATCTTTTTTTAATTTTTACGTTTTGGTGGAGCAGGATAACGTTTAAGGATCAAGTGAGGTTGACTGGTTGTGCGCGGATTTATGCACTGTTCATAATTGGTGTTTGTTTAAATTTGAACGTGTGTGCATTGGGTATGTTTGCACACTTGTTAGCAGCTAGCAGCTTTCTGATTTGCATTACTTAAAATGTTGAGAAGCAGCGAGCGCGTCGAGTAGTTGTTGATGATGATGATGATGAGAGAAGCAATGCGAAGCTGTTGAGATCCGTGTACGCTTCAATTTTAAGTCGCGCCATAACCATCTTCAAGGTTGTTCTCAGCTGACTTGGTTACTGGCCATATACATACAACGTACACATTTCGATGCGAATGCTGTTTATTAATGCTCATATTTTTATTGATTTTCAACGTTTAACGCATCGCGGATGTGAGAAGCAGAAAAAGCCTGCGAAGGATTTATGATAATTTGCAAAATTTCCATTTTTTGTTTCGAGCGGTTCGTTCTCATCATCCTGAGAACGGCGG
>JARJDV010010061.1:0-21441 GCA_030264675.1 Anaulacaspis nigra
GAATACTGAAAATCGGATCATGTGTTCAAAAGTTATAATCGCTTGTCACAGACTTTCCACGCATTGACCACTGTGCGGCGCGGCAGTTTTTTCACGCTGAACCAGAGCGAACAACTTGGCATATGTTTTGTTCTTTGCTAAAGTTTCCCTATTCAGTTATATTTTCCATGTATTTTGGCCGGTGACAACGTAAGCTATCCACCACTATTCTGGCGCGGTCCTGCACAACATACGGCCCGCGGCCCACAATGGTCCGGCAGTTTTTGATAACGGCCCGCTCAACTAAACCGAAAAATAGTTGCATGTGTTTTGTTCTTTCGTAAAGTTGCTTTTCCCCTTAAATTACAGTTTCCATGTATTTTGACCGACGACAATTTGAGTTGGGCACCACTATCGGCCTGGCAGTTTTTTTTATGGCGGCCCGCAGAACTAAAGTTGATTTTCGTTAAAATTCTATTTTCTGTGTATTTTGGACAGCAATAATATGCAAGACTGCTCTGGAACAGAATCATTAAAGTATAATCTAATGGGAAAAATGAACAAAAATCAAGGGGTTGGCGGGGCGAATGTTGTGCACGAAAACTACGAAAAATGCTTGCAGTTTTGTAATTTCTGGAAACTTTTGAAGGTAATAGTTCAAAATCTTTATATATCAATTAATTCTATTTCATATCGAAAATGTTAATAACAAAAGTAAATCAAAAATTCTAGAAACTTCCAGAACATTCTCGAAAATTCTATAACATTCCTTCACAAAAATGCTTCCTGCATCGAAGATTCTAGAAATGTTTTAACAAAAAAATGTGTCCATATAGTCAAGTACATCCTCAACAACTCTCGTGAATTTTATTATCCTACGACCAATTCTTGTACCTTAAAAAAATTAACAAACTCCAGCTACCTGAAACGATTTATGTGATAATTTATGAAGCTCACAAAACTCATTTCTTGTTCTCACTTTGGTAATGATGTTGTGCGGAGGCGAATTTAAAGTCATCGCCAGCGGCAGTGAGACTAATTTTCATAGTAAAAGAACACGAAGAATGCGTGTTGATTGAGTGCCTCGGTACGTGGAACGCTCGAACAGTAACACTTTCATTCACTTTCTCTCTTTTTCCTTCAGCTCTTATTTGATATCGAGATAGACGCATTCAATATGTTTCTTTGCTATACAGGGTACTTCAACCCAACAAACCTCCATGCTCGTCCATGCAACCTGCCGCAAACTTGTCTCCTTCAGTATACGAGCATGAAAAGATGACGAGGCGTTCGGAAGGATATTCGGTGAAAGAAGCAGCAATGTGTTTGTTTTTGTTCTTGTTTCGTGGTCATGCAGTTTGTCGTCGAAAATACTTTCTTCAGTTTGTCGCATTGATTTAACCGGCGTGCGCGCGCGCGTTGTTCTTATCGATGCATCGCCGCATTGTTGTACTTGCGGTCGTCGCATGTTGTGCGCCTCTTTTTCATGCGCTTCTCGCCCGAATGCGCGATATCTCGACCGGCGAATGCACATTGCGAAGAGAAGTGCATGGCGGCTCTCGGAACGAAATAACAACACCGGATGCGAACGACTTCTCGCATGTCTCTTTCATTCTTCGGCTCGCTCTCGACGCGCACGCGTTTTGTGCTCTCCTTAAGAGTTTTTCCCGCGACGCTCTCAAGTTCCTCTTTCGGCATTGAATCAATCCATGTGTGGCGTGAAGTGATTCAGGATTCGGGAGTGTCCTTTCAGGATCAAGTCGCAGGGTGATGTCGGCGCGCATCGACCGCAGTCGTCTCGCGCGCCGATGATGCTCATCTTATGCGGCGTCCTGTGCGCGCACTTCGTGCTCACGCTCTCTGGGTCAATGTCAGCTGTGCAAGGTAAACAATTTATTGCTTATTCATCACGTAAATACTCAATTTATGCACGTCTCGCACATTGCTCCAAAACGGGAAATCGTCGCGAAATTAAATAATGACATTTATGAACAATATTTTCACTTGTGGATAAAAGAAAAATCGAATTATTAATTTGAGAAGAGTTTTTACCTCGGGAATTTGACTTACATTTCGCCCACTCAAAAACTATTTACATCTAAAGAAACTGCAACAAACTTTGTAATGACATAGATACCTTTTCTTAAATATTGCATTTTCAAAGAGAAATTAATTTTTGAAAAATGCTCGAGTTTAAGATGAAATTTTGAGCATTTTTACTTAAAATTCATTACAAATAGAAATGCGTCTTATCGTTAAGTGCGTCATGATCCAGAAAATATAGTAATTCTAATAGGATGCACAGTTTAGCAACAATTTACCATCAAAGTCTAACAATTTCTGCGTCACGATTAACTTGTTACGATGTCAGATTCAAAATTCATTTTCCAAGCTCCTGGTCCTTGTTCAATAAAAATATTTACATCTAAAGAAACTGCAACTAATAAACTTTGTAAAGACATGAATATCTTTTCTTAAATATTATATTGTCAAAAAGAAATTTATTTTTGAAAAATTCCCGATTATAGCAATGTGTGTCAATTTATATCAATATTACAACTAGAAATTAGATAATTTATGGCTGTTTAAAAACGAAATTTCGGCCAATTTCAATTTTCAAAAATTGACTTAAAAGTATAGAAAAAACTCAGTACTTTGAACCAGTGTATCTCATCTCGCTACTTTACATAATTTTCAAATTCAAAACGGTAAACGTCAGTTGAAAAACTTTCTAACAATTTTTTTCTCATCCAGCAACATAAAATACAGTTTTGCAAATAACAATGCGACATTGGCATTGGCATTGAGACGCGTGCAAAACAAAAATCGCCTCATTATGCAAAAGCAATAAAACTTTCCTTGCGGACGAGTCGAGTAAAAGTAATAAATTAAACGAGCGAGTTTAATCATTCATAACCGAATCGAAATCGTGAGGAAATATTACAATAAATGTCCTGCGATTCCGCGGCTTTAATTAGAGAACCATTAAAACACATTAACGAAGGTAATTAAAATTGTACACGGTGAATACAATGTTGAATCGGTTAAAGTTCCTTGAATATTTGCATCATGAAAATTGACGATTTTGATTGAAATCTCAACAATGTTTATTAAGAGACATAATGATTACAAGGTAATCACAATTTAATTGCTAAAATCACTCAGTACATGATTTAGTACTTACAATGCGCACTGATTTAAAACATGATAATTTTTGGAAAAATTTCTATAAATCAAAAACGGCTGAACCGATTTTGAAAATACAAAATGGGATTTATTAATGAAACTTTAGGGAATTAATAGACTTTCTCGTTTAGAGTGTTTCTTTCAAGTGAACGTCCAGAGACGATGCCAAGGAAACGTTAAAGACGTATAAATTAAGCAAAATTTCGTTCGAAATACTCAAAATTCATCTTCGGAAGCTCATAACTTTCGATTGCGTAGATTCCGCGAGATCAAACATATCAGCTATGATTCGTCATTAAATTATCTACCTTCCAGGCATAAATTCTCATTGATACAGGTAGACACACATTGAGAGAAATCGATTTGAAATTATTTTCTCTATTCAAAATCGGAAATTTTTCAAAAATTAATTTCTCTATAAAAGTATAACATTTAAAAAAGGATATTTATGTCATTACAAAATTTAATAGTTGCAGTTTCTATAAATATAAATAGTTTTATTCAACAAGGAACATAAGTTTAGAAAATGAATTTTGAATTTGACGTTAACGCAACGAGCTAATCGCGTCGCAGAAATTGTTCGATTTTGACCCTAAATTGTTGTTAAACTATCCGTCCGATGTGAATTATATTTTCAGATTTATAAAATTCAACTACTCCTTTATCCAACAGTAAAAAAGTTTTAAAAATACATTAATTAATTTCACAAGTATTTCTACGATGTTTAAAAACAAAGTAATAAATTAGCAATTAACGACTCAAATGACGCACATTGTTCTAAATTTAATTAGAAACAATCACGGAAAACAATTACGCAATTACTTTATGTGTTAAGTATTGGAAAAATTGATGATAGGGGTGTTCAAAATATCCAGTGACAAGTAAATTACATTACATCCTTGTTAATTAAATAATATAAATTGCCATGTAAAGTAAACTCTCTGAATGAGTCTCACCTGTCTGGCGCTGTGCGAAATTATTTTAATTATAATGCTTGACATTGGTTATTAATGCATTTATGGCAATTTACAATTATAAAATACTTGGGAAATTACTTACACCAATATTAATAATTATTTTTAACAAGCGTTTACCATTAAAATAATTATCGAATGCATTATGATTTATGAAGATAAAGGCTTGATTGGCATGGAACAGGAAATGTTAGTTTATTGAAAAAATGTGAACAAGTTGTGTTATCTCAACATTGATTTATTAGTTTACATTTACTTACCACACCATACACACCAAGAAAAAAAATAGAAAGCATACCTTTAGCCTTGACATTATAAACTTTAAATAAGTATTTCATAAAAATTATTTATAACCCAACAATCTCAATCATCATGACAAATCTTCAATCAACAACTCACGTTTTTCTATTCATACTTTGAAAGTGTAAGAATTATTTTGGTATTTCGTAATTTCATAATTCATAATTTAAATAAGCTATGAAATTTTCAATTTGTTTTCATCATTTGGAGTGTACTCATTCATTTTAAATAAACCTCAAATTAAGCTTGCCAAATTTGATGAGGCTTATACACTACATACGGCCCGCGGGCCGCAGAATTAAACTGAAGAAAACTTGTGTAGTTTTTGCGCTTTCCTAAAAATTTTTTTCGGATTATATTATATTTTGATAGTCCGGAACATTAAATGGGCCATGCAGTGCATCACTCTTCTAGACCGTTGTAGAAATATTCGAGAGGAAGCTCGCACAACATTCGGCCCGCGGGCCGCTTAACTAAACCGAAGAAAACTTGTGTTGTTTTTCCGCTTACCTAAAGTTGTTTTTCGGATTAAATTATATTTTTAGGGTTTGGGACGTCTTATGGTTCATGTATTTTAGCCAACATCTCAATTTAAGTTGTGCACCACTCTTCTAGACAGTTGTACAAAGAGTTATAAAGAAGCTTGCACGACTTGCGGTCCGCGGGCCGCTGAGCTAAACCAACAAAAAATTGCATATTTTTTGTTCTTACTTAAAGTTGTTGTTTCAATTAAATTATATTTTCACGGCCCGTGACTTCCTTGCCAAATATTCTGGAAAGATTTGGACAAAATTACATATTAATATTATTTATTGTTAATATTAAAAACCAATCTCTATTAATAATTTAAATAACTCATATCTGTTAATAATTTATATTACCAATCAAAAAGTTCAATTTATTTTAATCATTTGACGTATTAAACATGTTACGTGTTAATTAATTTCAACTAAATCATTGAATAAACTTGTCGAATTAAAATTGAAAAAACCAGAAATTCTAGAACATTCCTGAAATATTCTAGAGCATTACTTGCAAAAACATCCTTCCAAAGTAACAAATGAAAATTCTGAAAACTTTTAAATAAAAAAATACACCTATGTAGAGATGCACGGGTTCATTTAAATAATTTAAATAATTATTCATATTTTCAATTTGTTTTAATCATTTCAGCTGCACTCATTAATTTTATATAAATCGCTGATTAAACTTGCAATTAATTTATATTTATGACCAGAAAATGATGAGTTTTCAATTAATTCGTTCATTAATAACATTTAAAAATACTTGAACTTCTAATTAAATCCAAATATTATCATCTCATAGTGCAATTCATAGATACACATTTATAAACAGATTATTAAGTAAAGTAAATAATACTTACCGTATTTCCCGTACGATAAGACGAAACTTTTAACCTCAAAAAAGTCTTAAATTTAGCGTACGTCTTATAGTGTGATGGTTTGTCTTATTAACAAATTAAACTTTAAGACATCGTCTTCTCAATAAGTATTCAGAGATGATTTATCTTATAAACTTCGTAACTTATGGTATGATTTGTGTTAACAACAAACAAAAATTGTAATCTGAAAATCACTTAAAATCCATTTTTCTAAAAATCGTCTTAAAAATTAGGATGCATCTTTGGACCCTGGAATTACGGTAAATAAGATGATAAGGCAAATCTAAAAATAACACTTAATTAAGACATAAAAATTAAGTACGCTCAAGTTGATCAAATTAGCAAAGTAATGTCTTCCGTCATTTTAATGCGTTGTAGACCACTAAATTAAATTATTAATTTAATTTACAGATTGTGGAACAAGTTTACGTCGATCGCGTCAGCCACGCGCCGAATCTTTGGGTCGGATCATCAACGGCAAGCAGAGTGCACGTGGCGCATGGCCGTGGCAGGTGAAAAACATTTACATTGATACGCACATTCAATTCAATGAATAATTTAATTTAACATACGTAATTATTAAAAATTACATGACACCCAATCAATGAGATCGTAAATACTGCGCCGAACTCGTCAAACCAAACATGTGCATTCTCCACGTGCACATCCGACATCTATTTGTCACTTTTTTTCGGCAACTTTCATCAATTCCGAATGCAAATTAGCCATTGATATTGTGCGCATGTTCGACAACTAATTAAACGCAATCAAATCTAATTACACGTAAATTTCCAGGTTTCCCTACAACTTTTACATCCACAATTCGGCTTTCTGGGCCACTGGTGCGGGGGTGTTTTGATCTCACCCGAATGGCTTCTGACTGCAGCACATTGTATTAATAAGTATGTCATCCATCCGTTGCACGATGAGGGTTGGTAAAATCTTAATTATAATATATATGTATTTTACTGCAGTGATTTATTTAATCTACCCTTGGCCGCTCTGTGGACAGCCGTGCTGGGTGACTGGGATCAAACCCTGGATGAAGAGACCGAAGAACGCATCCCCATTGAAGAAGTCATTCTGCACGAACGCTTTCACAATTTTCAACATGACATAGGTATTTTCATTTCCGTTTTGTTTTCCGTAGAAGTACGATGGAACTAATTAATATTATGCAATTAAATAATTTATTTGTTTATGCTCTTGACGTAGCGCTGATGAAGCTTTCAAGGCCAGTGAAAATCGTGCGTAACAGTCGATTGCGTGCTGTCTGTCTGCCGACGAAGCGTCTGACGCACAATGAGACCGATTTATGTATTGCCACCGGCTGGGGGCGGGATGCCGAAGACGGTCAACTCGCTGGCCGCCTCCTCGAGGCAAAAGTACCCGTTCACGATAACGCCCTTTGTCGCAAAAAGTACGGCCATGCAGTGGCAATCCGATCGGGACATTTATGTGCAGGTCACTTGGATGGATCAACAGGAACATGCGTTGTAAATATTCTAACCTCAAAACACATTTCAATATTCATTCACTCTTCCGCATTCACAGGGTGATTCCGGAGGACCCTTGCAATGCGCTCAACGTGACGGTCGTTGGTTCCTTGCAGGAATCACATCCTTCGGCTCCGGCTGTGCGAAACCCGGATTTCCGGACGTCTACACGCGATTATCCTACTACTTACCCTGGATTCGCGCGAAAACACGAACGTGACCGACATTGAGGTTATAATTTATGCTTTTTCAGCAAACAAACCGCAAAACCAATAACAAATCAACGCCGACGAAGGCCTAACGAACAAAAAATCTGAAATTTATGTATTATAAAATCAATGACGTAAATTAACCTCACTTTTTCACAACACAAACAGATGATTGATGAAGTTTTCAGCCCGGAATAACTGCGTTTGTGCGTTAATCATTTGCATAATGAATATATCAATATACAAAAACAAAGAAAAACGATTAAACAACAATATTATTATTATTGTTGTTGTTGTTTTTGTTGCTAAATTTAACAATTAGCTCCCTTAGAATTGAGCAATTACTCTCTTGTAAATAGTGCATCAATAAAAAAATAATTAGGTACTTAAGTTGTGTTTAGTTTAAGTAGCAAAATAAACCGAGTGTTACCCTGAAAAAAAAGATAAGGTAGTAGTAGTAAAATCAAGTAGGATTTTTGTTTCCTCTGTTTATTCATATATAAATTAAACTATAAACAACTACTACAATCACAAGCTGTGTATGTAATGAAGACGTAAAAACATAAAAACAAACGCTACAAACTACTACAGACTATCACAATCACAATGTACATACATAATGTGTTTTTCTCTATAAAATCTTCGGTTTGCTGTTTGCGCCGCGCAAACACTGATCACAAATTGTCATTTCATTGGATCGTACGATTGTCGTCAATGCAAATGATGCTCTGCTATTTTGCATAATAATTATTTGCGCTTCGCCATTTGGGAAAACACGCGCACGCACTTAATGGAAGAATGAACGATACGACATTTTTTCCGTGTGTTTTTCTAGCTACATACAAAAAACCTTACCACTACGCCCATACAAAAGAAAAGACTCCCCTAAAAAAGTATTTTATCTATTCAGTCTCGATTTCTGCTTCAGCCGGCGGTGAACTTTGTTTAATGCCCAATTGGTAATTGTTTATTTAGTTCGATCCGCGCACATTAACTAATCCGTATCGAGGGTGCGTGATACACGCCGACTGGTATGATGCGGATGGGGGAATACCCGATTTTATTGTCGTACGGATCCTCGAATCCATGACCCCGAGGAGCGTAGAGGGCCAAGAGGGCGACAGAGGCAGCGATGGCACAACCGAAGATCAGGAGTAGCCAGGATAATAACCCACTGGCTACTGGTATGATGTACTTGATGGCAAAGTCCAAGACGTAGAAGAACCAATGTAGATTGTTGGCAGACAATTCGACCCAGAACAAGGGTAACATGAGCCCATTAAAGGGTTGGCAGCGTGATGACAGCCGGGTATCCACCTCCAAGTTGATTTGGATTCGAAGGGATGCAGAGACTGGAAAACCCATGCGTTCCGAAATGGCTAGATGCGTTAGATGTTTCTCCGGGTCGGGATGTAAACCATCGATGGCTTCCAGCAAGGTGGGGTCCGAATTGAGGAAATGCGGGAGGGAAATCGTTACTGGAATACCATAATAACATGGGGTAAGGTACCCTATGCCTCGTCGTTTACACATGGCACCCGGTTTATTACAGTAGCACTCATTATCTGGATTATCAGCGGGTAAATCCAGAAAGTTGGGTTTCATAGTCAACTCCACAGCGTCGATGTTCCCAACCTTCGTATGTCCCACATACTCCATAGGCAGGGGGCGGCAGAAAGCGCGACGATAGAACCATACACTCGTGTTTTCATTCACATACCGCGTATCAAACAACCCCGATTCGTAAACCCCTTCAATGCTATTACACCGCGTATTATGCGGATTTGTCTCATTCCTCGGTACCTCCTCGTACCCCCAATGTGGTAGACCCGGTGATCCATTAAAATTCATCACTGTATACGGCGATTTTGCATCTTCCCCTTTCAAAATGGCACTCTGAATCGGCCGATCATCTATTTTGATCGTCACTGTGTTGCTAGCATTGTCCAAAGCCATCATCTAATCCACAAACAAGTACTTAAGTCAAAAGGATTCAAGCTACATCCAAACACAACCTACCCGATCGAGAATACCAAACCGTGGAAAGTTGATCCAATTGGGAAGAGCTGAATGAGCGAGAGTTACCAACTTATCATCATAACCCCATAGATATTCATCTATGGTCAATTCTAAGAATGGTTTCGAGTTCAGAATATTGGCCAATTGCGCCACAATCATGTTGGTCATCATGCTTTTATCTTTGATAAAAGTGGAAATACCCTAATCACAAATCAAACTTAGAAATCACGAGAAAAATCTTCTCAAATCTTTCAAGACTTACAAGCAATGGAATATTGGACGAAATAATTTTATCAACTTTATCTTCACCGATGGACAAATCCTTTCTAAACTTTAAATATCTTCGCGTCGTAAACGTCATCGTTCCATTATCATTAAACCTCCGATCAACATTTTTAATTTCCTCCTGATACACATACGGCCCAACCTCCTCAACCTTAATTTTCTCTTTTCCAGCAAGAAACGCTTCCGGGTTCGTCACGTTGAACACATAAACACTGAAAATGATCTCCAAAGGAGGCGATTCGAAGAATTTAAACAATAACGTTCCAGGTCCCATTTGCAATTGCTAATTAAATTCAAATATAAACAATTAGATCATCAATCAATCAAGCAAATTTCCTAATACTTACAGAATCCATCCATAAGCTGATGGGATCATAGTGCATTATAAGGGCACCGGAAGTGATCATCAATAGACTGATGCATGCCACAATGATGCAACCTTGAACAAAATAGCAACAAGATGCTTAGCAAAAACCTCTATGGCATTATGGAACAATTGTAACGGAAACAGCCTTGAAGGACCTTGGCCCAGTCCACTGACTGCTTCACCAGAGCGACCATCAACAAACTTTCTTTGGCGTCAGTCGTGCACAAAACACAAACACGGAAGATTGCAAAGTTCAATGTAATTCACTTTGTGCAAAAATTTCGATTTGATTACGACTGACATTGACCTCGCCATTACCATTAAGATATTCGCACATGCGCACAGCGCCAAACCGACTTAAACCAAATGTATGTCATAATCGTCGTTGACGATTTCGTCATGCATTCAAGGAAGTTCATTCGAATCTTGCGGCATTGATCGAAGACATCAAGTAAAAGTCGAAAAACGGAAATGATTTGACTTAAGTACGATATGCGCTAAGAAGGCGAGTTTGTTCCATGCATGCGTGATTAAGGCCGCCCGCTTATTTGCAATGGCCAATCATTCAAAAGCAATGAAATGTGTGTCGAAAATTACGTAAATGTAAGCGTTATTCAATGCGAACCAGAAAACGTCGGACAAACGGCCATCAATCAGCCGTTTGAATTGGCCGTAAATAAACTTATTATAAGAAACGTCATAATTGCATGCTACACATTGTTGTGGATCATAAAAATGCCCTCTTGTCCATTATGGAATGATGGATGTCATTGGCAATTAATCAATGCGAATGCGGTAAACAAATTAAATGTTAAGGTAAGAACAAACAGCTACGCATCACAAATGACAATTGTTTTGCATGGAATATTTCCGCAAAGAAGATTCCAGAATTTTAATACGTAAAAAATTCCTACATTATCGACAGGTAGACATAACCTCAAAAGGTTTTGCAAAATTTAATTCATGCTACTTAAAAGTTATATAACATGTACCGTTACATTAAAATTGTATATTTGGTAATAATATTATTACATTGACTTTCGTTTTTCGTAGCTTTTCGCGCATGGCGACAAAAACAAATTCCAGTTCTAGAAACTCGATTTGATATCATGATCACTTGATAAAAATGAATTCGCAAAATGATTACAACACACACAAACTATTTCAAATGTTATCGCTCGTCTTAGGCAGAGAAAATACGCTAATTATTTTGCAATTGTTTGTTAAAATAAGACAAAGAATGCTTGATAAACTAATCGAAAACGATGAAAGCAGACATAATAACACGGAAAAAGCACAAATTAAATATGTTAATTGATAAGCACCAACTAATTAGGAGCTTATCATTGAAATTTAGACTGCGCAGCAACATTGGTACAAAGTGACAATTCATCCGCAGTGAGAGATCGGGCAGTGAATTTCATTGATATTCATCTGGTCATGAGATTTCGACCTTAATGAGCACATAAATTAAGCGCAAAACGCATTCGAATCAATGTGTGATAAACGATCAACTTGATATTAACATAGGAAATATTTCATCGAGCCAAGTCAAAAACACGAAACGATGCAACAAAAAATACCTTTAAATTTCGATTAAACCTTGATGTTGTTGATTGCGTTTTTCACTCGATCAGTGTCATTATTATTATTCTTAATAAGATTATGTAATATGTACGAGTGTTTATTCGATTGCCAATATTGGGAAATATTATGGTAAATTTCCTGCGACATTTTTACATTTACATAAATAATGGCAATTCATTACTTGATTTAATTATGCAATTGCATCCGAAAAGATGGGAATTCATTAATTTTGTTGTTTTTATCATTATTTTTCAAATAATTTTAATAGATTTCACATAGTTGACCGTGAGTAATATTTAAGTAAAAGTTGAAAATAGTGACTTAAGTACTTATAGTTATTGCACTTCATTATTAATTATGAAATTGCATCCAGAAAGATGTCACTTAATTAATTTTGTTATTGTTTTAATTATTTTGCAAATAATTTTAATAGATTTCACATAGTTGACCATGAGTAATACTTAAGTAAGAGTTGAAAATAGTGACTTAAGTTCTTACAGTTATTACTCCAAATATCAAAAATATATGATTTAATTAAAGAATTTTAAATTTCAGATATTTAACCATACAGAATACTTAAGTAAGAGTTGAAATTAGTAATCTTTCAAAAAAATATGAATTAATTAATTTTGTTATTATTTTAATTATTTTTCAAACAATTTTAATAAATTTTACATATTTGATCGAGAGTAATACATAAGTAAGTGTTGAAATTAGTGACTTAAGTACTACCATTAATTACTTTTCAAAAAGATGTAAATTAATTATTTTTATTATTATTTTAATTGTTTTTCTTAATACTTAGAGTAATACTTAAGTAAGTGTTGAAATTATTGACTTAAGTACTTCAAATTACTATTTTTCAAAAATATTTGATTTAATTAATTTTGTTAATATTTTAATTATTTTTCAAACAATTTTGATAAATTTCACATATTTAACCACGCACAATAACTAAAATTTCAAATAAGTGACTTTAGTAGTTATCGTTCTCACTCTTCATTACTCTATTATTTTTACATTAACATAAATCATTGCAAAAAATATATATTTAAGTAAGAGAAATAAGTGACTTAAGTACTTACGACTATTGCTCTTCTGATTTAATCCAAACAACTTCATCAAGTACTCCGACTTGACGTTGAAATTGGTTTGCTTCATCTTAAAAGTCTTCTTCTCGCTCAATTCACCGCGAAATTAACCCTTTTTATCGAGGGCAAATCGGAAGTGTCTTAAATCCGAATTCAAACGGTCAGTGAATGAACGTTGGAACGCGCTCGCGACAAGTTTATCATTGACACTGAACCTTCATATAAAAATACAGCATGCATTCATTCCGGCCGTGCACGAGATGCAGCAATTCTTCGCTGTTATCAACACCACACACAACAATGATGTTAAACACTGGCAGTTGATTAGGAATATTCAAAATCGAAAAAGTATTTTTCAATCGTCGACGTCTCGTTTTTATCACAAACGGCCGCCACCGGCGTCAATAATATTTTCCTCAAAGTGTTTACGATCTGTGCCGATTTTCAGCTCTTTTGGCTGGCGTTTTGGTAAACTAGACGCCAATGTTCGGTCAGTGCTGATAATGATTTTGAAGTTGGCGCTTTGCGAAACTTTCTGCGTTGCTAATGTGTAAAGTGGGAGTTTATATACGGATTTCGGTGGCCGGTCGGAACGGGTGGATGTGCATGTCGTCGCCTTTTTTTTCATTCTCGTGCGTGTTTTACAAACAACACTCCTCGCCGACGACGACATACAACTTGTCGTTGGGTTGTCGCGGGGGTATGGTAAACATGTTAGGAGGCAGGCAGTGATACGAGCGTCACCGGCGACTAACGCTAATGATGGTCAATCATCATCATCAACTCGCACGCTTCGGACCTCTCTTCGTACGAGCGTTAATTGCGTGCCATTCATTCATCTTAGAGCCCTTCGAATTGGTTATTTTATTGTCACACCTTGACATTTCATTTACGGAGCATAAATAGCTACATTTTTGTGCCTACTCGAGCTGTCATAATTATCCCATTCGCCCCTTCGGCTAACCTCGTACCTTGTTCCTCATTGGCAGCGCTTGCCTCCGATTGCACTCGATAGACGTAGGGTTAACGAACGTAAACGAACGTGTTATGCGGTTGCGTGCGTTGCAAGAAGTTCAAGCGCAGCAATCTCTAATTAATGCGCGTCGAAGAACGAGCCGAGACCATCGTGGATGGCTCTAGGTCACGATTGACGTCACGAAATTACATGCCAGCGCGCTTATAGGAAATTTATCAGCATCAATTGGCTGATGCCTGCTTCTGATGTTTGCTGCTGACAAGCAACACAGAGAAACGACGCGTCTTAAGAGCTGTTTTCCTTTCGATAAGATTACCAACTTATTTACGAGTCGACTGCAACGCCACACTCTTCGTACTCATAATTACAACAAATCTTATCACTGCAAGTATTTCATCTTTGTTAATTTGAGTCTACTATTTTTAAAAGTACAAACAATTAACTATTTAATTAACCAGTGTAAATCATGTTTGCATTGTACACACATCTATATATTCTCAATAATGATATCACTGATGAATTATTGCTGGTGATAATTGCGCTGTTTTCCCAATGTTTCCATTTTAATTCCAAAACATATTCGAGCGCAATCAACCTGCCAATTGCAATTGCAACAAAATGAATGAATTGCTCGTAAAAAACTCATTTGAATTTACGTGCGGAATTTCAAATTAGCGCTCCGAAATTACATGACGTTTATCAATTCGATTTTTGCGTAAGTGAACTTATTCATTCAATATTTTATCGAACGCTAAATTACTTGACTGATAAGATGCATAAAAAGTAGCACCCAGTACTAGTGCTAATTTTGTTGGTAATTTGATAAATAATCGCAAAATTAATTATTGGATATCCTCAGTTACTAAATGTATTCGCGTTTTTTATATTTGTAATTGCGATAAGAAATACGATTACTTCCAATATTAAACTTTTAAAAGTGGTATCGCCATCTGTATGATTCAAATAAGATTATTTTGTTTGAGTTGGTACTGGTTTCGTTGGTACAACTGAGTAGGATGTTTCCGCAACTGTCAACGCTGTCACTGCGGCTCTGAGTCAAGCGTGCAGTGTGTTCTACAGAGTATGGCTACAAATAATTATTTTGGATTTACGCACGGCGGAACGCAGTATAGGTATAATTAGTAATCATTTAGTAGAGTTTATCTAGACGCAATTATGATATCGGTGCACGTACGTAGTGATTTAGTGCTTACAATAGTGAAATGTGATAGAACGTGTTTCTCGGGTTTGCATGGTTAGGGCCCGGTGTCCTTGGCGTAATGGCGCCGGCGAACCCTGCAGCATTCCGATCGATATAGGAATGTGAATGCCGCATTGCACATGTCGGGCCGGCGTTTTTGGTCCGTCATACTCGGTTTACTCGATATTGTATGATAAAAGCTTATATAACGTGATTCCGGCGTGGTTTATTCGTGTGTGGTACTTCGGTGTGAAAAGGTTGTAATAAATGAACTTTGCATTTGTTTGCAGCGCTGCGGCTGGCACCGGAACAGCATATCAAGCAGCGCAGACTGGTTATGCTGTAGCCGCCTCAGCAACGGCGGCGGCTGCAGCTACATACACAACGCAGCGACCTGCTGGCTATGAAACCGCCTACCAGGCGGCGGCGACGCCCGGCACCTATGCTGCTGTAGGCACAGGGACAACACCCGGCTACGAATACGGGTACGGGCGTCCTGCTGCAGCAACTGCCGGTTATGAAGCTGGCAAGAACTACTACCCTCAGGCTGCATCTGGTCAACCTGCTGCAGGCTACACAGCAGCCTACGACCAAGCTGCCCAAGGTGCCGCCAAACAAGCAACCTACGCGACTCAATTTGCTGCCCAGCGAAATGCAGCTCAGGCACAACCCCAAGGCGCTGTAAGTACTTAGCATCATGCAGGATTCACATTGAAGATATTATTGACCTAGTGGCTGTTGCAGACTGTGAGTGCCAAACCTGCTCAATACACTGGCGCATACCAAGCGAATCCCAGCGGCTATCAAGCAGCGTACGCTCAGGCCGCCCAAACGACAATCGCAGCCCAGCCGACGACGCAAGCAAAACGTAAGTGCCTGTTCTCTGTCCAATATGTTTGCATGCACATGAATTGTTTTAAGAATAAAATCGCTCATGTTGTGCAGAAACTAATTCCACTTATTCTGGTTACGACGCTGCGCTTTATTCAGCAGCGACGATGTACGTGGCCCAGCAGTCGACGAACCAGCAGAAACCAGGATGGCAAGGCTACAAAAAGGGTGGTGCGTCGGGCGGTGGTGCTAAAAATATGCGCTCGAAGGCGCCGCCGAAACCGCAGCAGTTGCACTACTGTGAGGTTTGCAAAATCAGCTGCGCTGGTCCACAAACGTACAGGGAGCACTTGGAGGGTCAAAAGCACAAGAAGCGTGAAGCAGCCACGAAGATGACTGCTTCACCTGCCGTAACTAATCAAAACCGGGCTGGTAACTCATTGCGCTGTCAATTATGTGATGTCACTTGCACAGGTAAGTCTGCACGCAATTGGAAAATCAATTTTCCCTCGCTGCAAGGAGAATTTCATTTTATGCCAACCAATGTATTCAATGTTCAGACACCTTGCTATAGCATTTCGCGGCTAATATGGATTGTAATTCCTAGGCAAATTACTCTTCATTTGCTTTGAATATCCACCAAGCCCAACAACCAATTAGACTAATAGGTAAACATTTCTATAATCGTGTGGTTGTTATAGGAAACGACGCGTATGCTGCGCATATTCGTGGCTCAAAGCATTCAAAAGTCGTAATGCTGCATACCAAGCTTGGCAAACCTATCCCTCCAATCGAGCCGGAAGTAATTGGTGGCTCACGTAAATCAATTTCGTCCACGCCTAAAATAAATTTTGTTCAGTCGGGCGGTCTTGGCGTCCCGACGCCTAACAATGGTGAGGTCAAGGAAGAGGAGGTTGAAGAAACTCCCGAACCGGACATTCAACCCGTCGGTCAGGATTACATTGAGGAGATTAAGAGTGAAGATGGTAAGGTGATCAGTTTCAATTGCAAACTGTGCGAATGCCGATTCAATGACCCGAACGCCAAGGAGATGCACATGAAGGGACGACGTCATCGACTGCAATACAAGAAGAAGGTCAATCCCGATCTCGTGGTCGATCTGAAGCCGTCCTTACGACAACGAAAAATTCAGGAGGAGAAAATGCGTCGTGCTGTAAGCTGAATATTTTTTTATTTGTTTGGTGTTTTCAGTATTGAAAATTCGACACGTGTTCCTCTTGCATTATAAAGATGATTTACTGCAAGATTTTAGTAGTGTCGTAGAGCAAGCAATAGAGTATCTTCACCCTAATTAATACAAGTGGTTTTTAATTGGTTTTTCGTAACTCTAACAAATACTTCTATTCGTCCATGTTCATAGTGGGATAAACAATTAATATTTATATATTGCAGGCACTGAGGGAAGAATATTGGCAGAGGCGTCACATGGCTGCTGAAGATGAAGATGAGCGGTTGTATTGGGAAGAGAGGAGACGTTATGAAGAAGATTACATGGAATGGTGTCGTCGTGGAAATATGGGACCGTTCCCTCGTGGACGACCACCATTTCCTGGAAATGGACCCCCATCGGTAAGTGTACCATTTGAATTAAGGGTCTAAGCATGGAATAATTCCAGATACCATTAATAATTGGTTTCTGTCCAGACACCATGCAATATTATAATTTCCTATTATGACTCTTAAACGTAACAAATACTTGTGTGTTTGTTAGTGCCTATGGAAGACATTTTATCCTTTTTGAAGTACCATTGCCATTAAAATATTGTTATACAGTTCTTCCAGGGGCCGCAGATGAATCGTAGAATTGAATCAAACGATGATCGTCATGTAATGGCTCATCACAGTGAGATCTATCCTAAGGAAGAGGAATTGCAAAATATCCAAAGAATAGTATCGCATACTGAGCGCGCTCTCAAAATCGTTTCGGATCTTATGAGTGAAACCACGACGATAAAAGAGGAACCAATCATTACAACCTCGACGCCTGCGGCGACGGCAACAGCCGAAGGTGAAAATACTCAGGAAGCAAATTCGGTGAGCACGGCTGCTGTTCCACCTGCTGAAAATAGTGAGAAACCGGAGCCAGAGTCTGGCGAACCAAAAGAAGATGGACGCGATAATCAATTGTAAGTGTACTGTCTTGGCCTCATTATTGATTTAATTGGTTGACGATGCTTGACAGATTCTCCTTCCAACGAGAGGAGAGAGATTGCAATCGTACGTTGAAGGGTGTCATGCGTGTGGGCCACTTGGCCAAAGGATTGTTACTTCAGGGTGATACGCGAGTGGAATTGGTCGTGTTGTGTTCGGACAAGCCGACGTTACCACTTTTGCGTACCGTCGTCGATATGCTACCGGCCGCGCTGAAGCAAGTCCATCCAGAGAACGACTACACGGTGACGATAAACGCTGCCGAAGCCGGATTCACGGTCGTCGAGGGCGAACTCACCGTTTTGGTGCAGCTCACGAGTCCGGTGATGCGGGAGCAAGGTTAGATATTGTGTGTGAATGGCGAGTGCGTGCAGCAAGTTTCTGCTTTTTAAAATTATTATGGCAAGAAACTTCTTTGAATGGGGGATTAAGAAAAAACAGTACGTAGACAGGGTTTAAGCTGATGGAAGGTA
This sequence comes from Anaulacaspis nigra, assembly GCA_030264675.1. Taxonomy (NCBI): domain Eukaryota; kingdom Metazoa; phylum Arthropoda; class Insecta; order Coleoptera; family Staphylinidae; genus Anaulacaspis; species Anaulacaspis nigra. Next base: position 18,549 of record JARJDV010010061.1, read on the forward strand.
CGTAACAACTGCCTTCCAAATATAATTAATTAGTTTAACAGTTTTTTGGTAGTAGTTATCCGTTTATATGGTTTCGAATTTAAAATTCAAAATTTATTTGGTTTTAAACGTAGATATTGATAATGATTCTCTTCCGTTTTTTGTCGCTGTTTTGCTTTTAATAATCCATTTTGATTGCATACACGCATACGTACATATTCAACTCGAGCGTCCAGCCAACAAACAAGCGGAGACTTTAATGTCGAAGAGTGACATGTGTTTTGAAATGCCCGTTTGGGATAAACTGAAGCAGCTTAAACCTTGAACGTTAATTGATAAATATTGGACACTATCTCAAATAGCAACGTATCTATCTACCAATTTGAATGTGCGGCGCACTTGGAACATTTTGATTTTTGTGCCAGTGCCGATCGTAATTTTCATACGTAATCAGTTTCCTTTTCAGAGAGTAGCATTGATGCATTTAACTTGTCTCAATGGTTTACGATATTATAGTAGGTCCAATACTTATGTAAGAACACTGTACTGTGCTGTTTAGAAATGATTTTAGGTGGTGTGGGATAAGGATTTTTGACCAGCCGGCACACGACGGCACTGCAATTAGTTGTGCGCTGTGCTCGCTTATTGTGCACACAAAATGCAGCCTGTGGTGTGCACGATGGTCAAACACCCTTTCTTGATGTCTAGAAGCTGCGAGCGGCGGGTTGGACCGGGATGTTCTCGCACGCGGCAAGTGTCTCCAGGCGCTGGCAGCCCTCAGACATACCAAATGGTTCCAGGTTTGTGTCTCTTCTCACACCGCGCTGCATCGCGTCAATATACTTACCTATATATATATATATATTATATATTATAGAAATTATCTTATATTCTCTTTGAATTTTATGTTCTGTTCGTTCACAAATGCTAGAAAATTGACGAAAGGCAAAACGATTGGTATTGAGAATGTGAGTTGTGAGTGCTGTTTCTTTGAGGGAATCGGAGCCCTCATTCGAAATTGTTTTGTTAGTTGATGATTGCATTATTTTCTTTTTCGTTTTTGAGCATTCGCTTCTATTCCCGCATAAGTTACCTAAATTGTATGATTTTTATTGTCAAAATTTAAGAAAAGAAATTAGCAAATATATTTCACATCTCAATTAATTGTATTCGACACGTTTTTGGCGTTGAGTGATCTTCTGGCGTGGCTTAATTTTTCGAATGTTTTAGGCTAGGGCGTTGGGTTTACACTCTTGTGTTGTAATAATTCGCATTTTGCGCGATCTTTGCCAACGCGTTCCAACATGGGCACCATTAAGTCCTTGGGTAAGGATTTTGGAAAGATTAAATTTTGGTGTTTATTATAATTGTTTATTGGGGTTTTAGGCGATGGAATTGCTTGTGGAGAAAGTAATTTCGTCAACGCCTGGGGGTGTGCAATTGTCGCCTGGAGATGCTCTACGCCGCGTGATGGAAGCTGTCGCCGGAGGTTTATTGTTGCCAGGAGGTCCAGGATTAGGCGACCCCTGCGAGAAGGATAATCCAGATGCTACTGTCTCATTAACCGCGCAACAGCGAGAAGATTTGACATGCTCTGCTCAATTTGCGCTTCGTTTACTTGCTTATAGACAAATTTACAAAGTAAGTAATTTGTTTGTGCGATAGATACTATTTCAGCCTTATTTGCTTGACGATTTATCATTTCCGTATGATTTGTCGCTTTCTGCAAGGCTAATATTGATTTGCTACCGGCTATTTGTGTGGTGACGATCTTATATTGTCATTTTATACGTCGGAGGATACATTAATCCTTACTAATAATGAATGATTGAATAAATGCATTTTGGTTATTTAGGTATTAGGCATGGAACAATTGCCAATGCAACAGAAAATATTCAGACGTGATCGATCGGCACGTAAACGTCGACGATCCGGTGGAGAACAACCCGACTTAGAAAGTAAGAAGAGAATATGTGCACCTCTTAGCAAAACGTAATTAGTCGTTTTAGGTGATACAGGGAAAATGGTTAAAACTGATATTGAAACCGCCAATCCTACTACTACTACTGAGACAACTCCGACGCCGAAATAATCAAATAAATTAATGAGACCCGGTCTCATGACTTGTATCCTATTTGATTTCAAGATTATGAACATTTATTTATATCTAGATACGTTATAACTTTAGTCATAACTCCATGGAATTACCAATAATTGAAAGATTCCTTAAACAAAAGTATTGACGCATGAAATTGACATGGATCTTTATCTATTATGGGTAATATTTTGTAGATGTATGTTGTATGAATATTAAATGTGAAAATAAATGCGTAACGCATTGAAAGTAAAGAGGTAGCTTCCTTGGTAGCTTGACTATGATAAGATAAAATTCTAAAATGGTATGCCTGAATTTTCCATGTAATATGATCAGCTGGTTTTTGTTATTAGTTTGAAATAACATTTCAAACCTACAAGTCTGAAAATCAGTGTTTATTTAGACGTAAATTATGAATCTATATCTATACACTAACATATAAAACTGAAAAGTTTGTTCGATTAAACACGCTAATTTCAGCAACTACTGGTTCGAATTGAAAAATTCTTTTTGTGTTGAATAGACCATTAATAGAGGAAGGCTATAGGCTATATAACATTACGCTGCAACAATTAGGAGCGAAGAAATAATAGAAAATGTGAAAAAAAAACGGGGAAAATTATTCATTCTTGAGGGCTTCTGTTGCGTACGCTACGGAAACGCTATGCTACGTCTAAAAAAATGTCCACGACAGTATATGTCTATCTTTTAAGATTAACGCGGCTAGAACCGGTTGTATGGTAATCTTCTATATATATAATTGGCGTGTCTCGGTGTACGTTATTAAAGTCCTCTGAAACAATTCGATCGATTTTCGTG
>JARJDV010010064.1:0-12525 GCA_030264675.1 Anaulacaspis nigra
AGAGGCGCTACATCTAGAGTTTATCCATATCTATGGTGTTATGTGATGTTAGAGAAAATTGAAGACGATAGAAAAATTGAATTGTGGGTTGCATATAGACCATACAAGTTCCTTTTATTTCAAGGCTAAGAACATTTGAATTCCAAGTTTATTCACCTGTTAAAAACGCGCGCATAATGATTTGTTAAACTTATTGCAAATATTGGATAATTGATGAATAAGCGTAATATGTGCATAACGTGTTTGCTAATGCCAATTAGCTAGATATCGCAATCCAATAATTTTAGACATGATGTTATGCGAAATTAAAATTAACTCGTGTTATTACATTGCGTGCTTAAGAACATGAATTCGACTTTTAATAAATCGTAACGTCTCATGTGCGCTTGAACAATTTCAAGCACACTCAGGAAAAAACCTACATACTCTCGCAGATGTACAGCTTGTTCTATAATTAATGTTTCGTTTCGTCAGTACATGATTTCGGTGGCACGTTTTTAGGTGGAAGCAATAAGAAGTACAGTACACGTTGAATTTTTTGGGATGGAATTATCGCGCATGTAAATTAGGAGGAAAAGTTGGCACAATATAACTTTTCATTGACGTCTCCGCAATCATAATTTATCTGGCTCTCAAATTGACATAAAGGAACACGTGCTTAGAATTCATGACTTTGCTGCAGAAAGCGTTGATATCAAGTATCAAATTTCTTGACTTTTTAAGGCAAGTTCAAGGTTCATGCGCACACACGTATGTGATTATTAAAATAGAATAGATCTTTTGTTGAGGAAAATCAATCGAGTTGAATTATCCAAATAAAATTATTGATTTTTCAATCATTATTATTTACCCATTGCGTAAAGTGTTTTGAGTAGGTAGTTTAAATTTCTCCATCGCACTTTCTAAATGATACCTACATGCGCTAGCAATAATGAGTAATACAAGGGGAAGTAATAGATAGATAGATAAACTGGTTTATTTATGGATCAAATTTGAATGTCTATTAGCGTGTGGTAACGAGTTATCTAGTAGAGCAAGAATGTGCTGAGTCGTCAGAAAACCTATGGAAAATTTCCACACGAATGCCGTTGTCGACCGACTGAAACAGTTATAAAATTAAGCGCATCTTTTCACCATCTTTCAGCACCGCTCCAGAAAAAAACACGCAAGCTTTCCATCTTCGTGAAGGGTGGCGCTGTGTGTATTTTTAGAAGGGTACATTCCGCAGCTTCAGCGACTTGTGAATGAACTTGCTATTTGAGCAATCAAATCGACGTCTGATTGATTCGCATAGTAAAACATGCGAGCTTTGTACTTTAGCATTAGCAACGAGCAGAGAAGAGATACGGAGCGTGCGCCAATTTAAAAATGCCTGGGCACATCGCGGCGCCGAGTAAGGCGCATTCCAAACGGCGCATTGCATTGTATGGATTTGCGTTGAGCTTGGTGGTCGACGAAGAGTGAAGAAGTGCGCGCTCCCCACAGTTGCGGAGCAGGCGTGCAGTGGCTGAACGGCGAAAAGCTCCCGCAGTTGTAATCGTGCAGCGCGTTCTCGTACCTGTGCTTAATTGCAATCCGGACAAGTAATAAGCAAGTGACATATTGTGCGTGCACCATGAACAGTTGAGGACAGTGGTCAACATGCGTTCGCCGATTCGTTTCAATAAACTGTAAAATTGCGTGCGAAGCACAAAGACTTCTGCTGATTGCAGGAAACGTCGATACGATTGTGTGATTCGATTGCATCAAGAAGGACAATCGTCGCTTTACAAGCAGTTTAGGAACAGCAAGCGTCCACCGAATGGATTTTCCAACCGGTAGACAAAATAATACGGCAAACTCGTTTATAATCAAATCTCTGAAAGCCGATGATTGTTGGCGCTACGGTTTCAAGAAAAAGGCCAGCATCCAGCTTTTTTCTCCGGCCGTCAAGTGCTAATACGGTATTTAAATCGGCAGCAAACGCAGTTTGACCAGAGACTTATTATCAACGTAGTAGAGAGATCTTGCGAACGAGCAGTATTTTACGCCTGTTTAAATCAAAAACACTCCTCCTAACAATGGCTTTCGAGGACGATATCCTGCAGTTGATTCCGCACCAGGAGCTGCCGGACTTGCGTGACATGTACAAGGAGCACATGCCGTTTGCCACATACGTCTTCAGTTTCTTTAATATCGCTTTGAAATGGCTGAAGAATCGGCCCGAGGAGCATTACATGACGTTCTTGGCGCCGTATGGCGATTGGCGGAAGGATGGCACCTTCATCGTGATCAATCAGGTAAATCGCTGAACTAGATTCTCTAATTGATTTCCGCGTATTGTTATGAACTGTCTATGGAGTGTTTTTTGTACAAAAGGAGGTGAAGCGGGTTAAAAATTACGCTACATCATATTCATATCCAACTTTTTGAAGGCGCGCGCGCGTTTTAAATAGATTAACAACACTTTGAGGCCAAGGTTTATGCTTCGGCTGCATTTATTTTGTGAGCTGAGATGGATAGACTTGCTTCGGTTGGTGATCGCGTGGCAAATCTTTTCAGATAATGATGTCCATGAACTTCTACGTTCATGCATGAAACCCTTTAGGTGGACAATCGATAATTAGCTTCGCGTGTCACATTATGATGATTAACTGAGTTTTACGTGCACTTTGAAAAATTGTCATGTATTCTTTTGTTTTATCCAATTACCGAATGTACGTATGTAGTACCGATATGTAACATAACATATTAACCGGCATTTTATGAAATTGTAACATGAACAATAAGTAATACTTTACCGGAAAATACTTCTTTCTGGAAGTATTTTTTCGAGTATAATCATATGTAAACATGCAACATATTTGTGTCTAATCAAACTACAAAACAACGAAATCAAATAGTAATAATTCCTTTTGATTGTCCGAAATTGTGGTTAACATTAATTTCATTACAGTGGAATTGCTATGACCTCTTCATGTTTACGTTGGACCCGAAATGCGAGCGGTTGTACAAGGCGCTCATGGAATCGAAGAGGATTAACTGGAACAACATGGTGCAATTCTATGCTGTACACAGGGAGCATTGTGATATCATTTATCGCGTGATAAAAGAAAAAGAGTTACCGATAAAGTACGATACCAAAACCGATTTGTGGTGGACCCCTAGAGAAAAAGCACTGAAATTTGATGTTGAGTATGTACTTATGTTTTTCTCCAAAGCTTAATAATGATAACGTGATTGTATATCGATGTATTGACAATCTAAATGTTATCTTACAGCTGTCCGTCGGATGTTTATCTGGGCCCTTTGAAACCTCACCATGCATCGACGATCAACTCAATCTGGCCGCATCGCTTCCCCGGTTCGGAGGGATATATTGGACACTTTATTAAAATGAATGGCGGACGCGGACTCTTCCTAAAATCGAACGACAAACTCGTCGCGTGGGTACTAAAGAACCAACTTGGAACATTGGTGGTCCTGCAAACATTGGACGAGTATAAGCGTAAAGGTTATGGTAGTTTGGTGACAGCCGCACTGAGCAAGGAGATAGCCGAAGAGGGTCACAATCCGCTTGGTACAGTATTGGTTAACAATTCGGCATCGCAGGGGATGTTCAAGAAGTTGGGCTTTGAAATTTTGGATTACAGTCGATTCATTGGCGTTGACGGAAGGGAAAAGTTTACTGATCACATCAACAATATACCTCTCAGCCAACCAATATTGTATTAAACAAAATATTCTCATAAATAGGATTCTCACATAGATTGGAGATAATTTATTTAGAGTGTTGCACTAAAGGAGATAAATCATTGTAGATTAGTGAAGATATGATCATCAGATTTTAGCACGAGTATTTACGGGACACAAAATTTATTCTTCATATATATGTACTTATATAACTTAATTAATTAATACGTGTTTCCAGTGCATGATGATCAAATTCGTAGATTTTTAAACATATATAATGCACTTAATGCAAACAGATTTATTGAAATTTTATGTAACACTTAACGCGCGCGCGAAATGTTGATTGTACTTATGGTGAGGGCAAATGAGGTTGGAGACTATTCTATATTTATTTAATGGATGCGCATAATCAGTGTTAGTTTAGTTCCTGGTTTGCGGAAAAATTTCCATATATAGTTAATGCATCAACAACAATTGTGTTGACAAAAAAAAGAGAAAATTTAGAATTTTATTCTAGATTTTAGCGTTGTGATGATAAGTACATACTTACTTAATTTAGACTTAATTTAGTTAATTCTAACGAAAAAACCAAGTACCTCACACTTATTAAACTATTTTAAATCTTGAATTAAAATCTAAAGAAAAAAGGCCACATTTATAAACAATATATGCAAACATATATCATATATATTTAATGTACCTCCAAGTTGGGTATAGATTTAGTGTTGTTTTCACATTGTTGATTATATCTTTAGTGAGTTGGAACAAAAATGTATTCACAAATAAATATGTAATTGCATTGAACTATTTACTGTTTAATGTTTTTACGCTTATAATATTTGCGTGATTTCTGTGATAAACAATTGCGTTTAAAGTAGCCAACGCGGCATTTTGAAACAAAACATTTTTAAAACTTGGAATTACCACAAACAGTTTTGGACTTGTTTCAATTAGTAATTGAATCTTAATTATCACGTACCGTTGCTTTCTTGCGAATCATTCTGATAATATTATGGTTGTTTCAAGCATAATTTTAGAAATAGACTTCTTAACACTGTCGCACAAGCGTAAAAACTCAACATTTTGCGATCTATAAAATCAACATCGAACGACATAAAAATCGTGCCAATCAATTATCAACGAGTTCACAACAGCTAAGTATCTCAATCAACCCATTTAATATCAAGTGTTTGTTCAATTGTTATTGACCGGGCGAATGCATTGATCTCCGCTGCATTCGCTTATTACTTGTTCACGAGCGCTCATCTAAAATGGTAGTCATGCGAAGCGCTGCTGTATTTTCGATTTTAATAATTGCTATATTTTTACAACTATCATCTGCTTATATTGTGAATCCTGGACCGGCTGTGAAAGCTACAAGAGGTGAAGTGTGGCCAAAACCCGTTGAAAAACACACGGAAAAGGATTTTTACATAATTAATCCAGTTTACTTGCGATTTAAAGTAAGCATTTGAAATTGATTGTTAACTTAAACATTCACATGAGTATTTACAGACGAATACAACATGTCGATTATTATTCATGGCTGTTGATCGCTACTGGGATATTATTCTGGCTTATGGAGTTGGAGGTGTTCGTTATGGAGGCAATAATTACACAAACATTATGAAAAAGTCGCGTTACTCAGGAGTAATTAATAATGTAAAAGTTCGTTTGGGACACGATTGTAATGATACTGATATGCCACATCAAGACATGGATGAATCATGTAATAATTCTGCCACTATTTACCCATAACAAAAATGATTGATTTAATTTATAGATACAATCGAAGTTTCCGCAAAAAATCCCCATATTTATGCAAATACCATTTGGGGTGCTCTTCGCGGATTGGAAACATTTTCGCAGTTGATATACTACGATGATGATGGCAGCACTGTAGGCATAACAATGTAATTCGAATTCAAATTTATGTATGCATTTTAATTACAGCTGATCATCAACAAAACATACATCAATGATAAACCAAGATTTTCTTTCCGCGGTTTATTGGTTGATACGTCCAGACACTTCATACCGAAGGCTGACCTTTACAGAAATTTGGATGCAATGGCTTACAATAAATTGAATGTTTTTCATTGGCATATCACAGATGATCAAAGTTTTCCGTATCAAAGTATCAAATTTCCAGAATTAAGGTTTGTCAACTTTTTCATGCCTACGAAATATTTTTATAACTTTTGCTTATGTAGCGAATATGGTGCTTATCATCCACATGCCATGGTTTATTCCCAGAAAGATGTTAAGGATATAATTAACTATGCATGGATTCGCGGAATTCGTGTGATGGTTGAATTCGATACGCCAGGTTAACTACAATCAAACAATTGTTGTGGATATGAGAATGTAATTACTTCTAGGTCATACACGATCATGGGGTGAGGGCATTAAAGATATTTTAACTCCGTGTTACAATAATGGTGTTCCGACTGGTAAATACGGACCAATGGACCCCACACGAGACAATCTGTATACGTTTATTAAGGAATTTTTTGAAGAAGTGATTAAAGTATTTCCCGAGAAGTATTTGCACTTGGGCGGCGATGAGGTTGAATTTGAATGCTGGAAAAGCAATCCAAACATTACACAATTCATGGAAATGAACAATATGATTGGTGATTATGTTGAGTTGGAGAGCTACTATATTCAAATATTAGTGAACATTGTAAATTCTTTGGGGGCGCAATCCTTAGTTTGGGAAGAGGTATTTTCCAACGGTGTAACACTGCCAAATAAGACAATTGTTCACGTTTGGAAAGGAAATGGTTATTCGGTGCTGAAGCAGGTAAAATTCCAAGAGTGGACAATTCCATGGTACTACATTGAATGAAAATTGTAGGTAGTTGCAGCTGGTAAGCCGGCTTTATTGTCGGCATGCTGGTATTTGGATCACCTGGCAACTGGGGGCGACTGGTTGAAATTTTATAATTGCGACCCGCACAACATAAACGCCACTGAGAACGAATTAAAATTAATTTTAGGTGGCGAAGCATGTATGTGGGCTGAAAGCGTGAATGAACACAATATTTTATCGCGGATTTGGCCACGCGCCTCAGCTACCGCTGAAAAATTGTGGAGTGTTCGAGGTGCATCGACTATTGCAAATGCTGCAAGACGATTGGAAGAACACACATGTCGCATGAATGCACGTGGTATTCCCGCACAGCCCCCAAATGGACCTGGATATTGTTTATAATAATTTCACAGCATAAAAGTATCAATATTCAACTTAATGCATTGAAGGTTAATGGGTAATAGCCGGTATTCAGTCAATAGCATTTTCAACTACCTGGAATTATTTATGAGCAGTATAAAATGTAAAACTTTCATAGAATTGATAGTCTAGCTGTAACATTTAACAAATTTATATACTTTTATCATACGTACGTTTTACAATGTATTGTGAATATATAAAGGTGATTAACTGCTCACATGGTATTCAATTTGAATTTTTGCAATTTTTTAAACAAATAAATATTCGCATATGGCAACAACGCAATAAAATATTAAAACGCAACGTTGCTCCCTTTAACAATTGCGCGGGTTCTTGCAATGCGCGTGCGTAGTGGATAAAGAAACCGGCCATCATAGTGCTTCTCCGGTCTCGTCTCCTCTGTTCTCTGCTCGTCGTGCTCGAACTGGACGCAAACCTCATAGCCATTCAGCCACTGTGAATCACGCCGTTTGCAAGAGATAATTGCAAGTTCTAACGGGCCGTCATATCAATAACAGCCTGCTTGCGATCGTTCGTTATAAATATTCTAGTCATCATCTTGCTGTTTACTGTTTGCCAATTGTTTACCGGCCGCCAAACAAAATGAATCCCGAAGTCTTCGAAAACTGCTCCACGATATTAATCGACATCGCCGGTACAGTTGGGTCGAAAGATTATGTTAAGGTAATATTATTTTGCATTTTACAACCTGCATTGTTTGTGTACATGGCATAATGTTCTTATTGCACGACCCATTGCGCTTGCATTCCATTTTGCAATGAGTAATGTCAGTAGTGCATTGTCCACAAGAAGTTATTCCAATTGATAAGGTAGCATACGGTTTGGTTTGCACGCGACAAGCAGATTTCGTTACGAACCCAATGTTTTAACGGTTGCTGTCCTTGGACAGGTAAAAAAAGACCCTCACGAGCTGGTTGCTTGTGTGTATGTATGAATTCAATGCGAGTGCCGGGGGAGCGCGGCCGATCGGTTGTAGATTTTGCGCTGCTGCTGCTGGTTTGCTCTACTGCATGTGTTAGTAGTGCATTCATCTTTTCGCGTATACGCAGAGCGGCGTAATGCCTGCTTTGTTCGCAGCATTCGCAACCAAATTGCGAGCCTTGTTGCACGCGAATCACGGATTTCTTTTGCTCGGACGTCGCGCATTTCACAGTGCTGCACGTTGCATGTGGCATCTTTCCATACAACAACCGTTGACTTAACCAATGTTGCGCTCCTCTCTTTCACTCCAACATGTTGTGCATGCGAGCGATGTGCTTAATTAATAACATGTGTGTTGCCACACCACGTGAAGGCTCATTGGATGAGATGTAATATTTGGACGTTCTTGTGTTATAGGATACGCTATTTGCATTCGCCAAGAAGAACATAGAAGAGTATTTGAAAGCAAAATGGGAGGATGAAGAAACCAAAAAACTAGTTGCTGAACTCAAGGGTGACGGCGACAGCTTACCAGATGTCAGCAAAGCAGTGGAACGCTTTAATGCTCTTACTGATGAAAATTCTAATAACACTGCCTTGAAGGCTCTGCAGGGCTGCCTATACAAGCAGGGTTACGAGAACGGCGAACTGAAGGCACAGTAAGTTTTCGACCATGTTTATCGTTCGTGTCAGATGTTTTGTTAACACTCGTCTTGTAAACAGCATTTTCGAAGATGTCAAGAAATCCTTGGACGAATGGTCCAAAATCCGTAAGATCTGCATTTATAGCACTGGTACTGAAGAAGCTCAAAGACAGTATTTCACACATTCCACTGCCGGCGATCTGACCAATTACATTGCCCAACACTTTGACCAATCAGTTGGTGTTAAGACAGCCCCGGAGAGCTACGAAAAGATTGCCAACACATTGAGCATTAAGCCACAAGAAGTTGTCTTCCTTAGTGATGATATTGAAGAGATCAAAGCTGCGGCGAAGGCGGGCTGCGTAACCGTACTGGTCACGCGCGAAGGTAATGACGAGATCTCTGAGCAGGACAAGACTGATCGCATTGTTATTTCATCGTTCACTGAACTTCCATTGAATGCCAAGCGTAAGATGCCCGATGAAGCATCTTCAGAGGTTTGTTAATTGTTCTTATTCTTAATTTCTTTCTATTATGATTTATGTCAAATGATTTTATGTTTTTCCGTTTATACGAATTATATGCATTACAAATTAGGAGTGGTGTTGGTTTGTTTGACGATGTTCTTTTCTTTTGATCCTTCATTAATATTGACTTAATAATAAATAACACTTATATCATAGGGTCCACCTGCTAAAGTTGCTAAGTTGGATACGACTACTGCTGACAAGTCCACTGAAGCTGTAGCCGAGAAGACCGAAGCAACGGAATTAATGGAGGTGGATTCGTCTGAAGCCACGCCAGCTACCACTGAAAGCGCTACCCCCGAGGCTGCTCCGTCAGCCGCTAGCACAGCTGATGAGGCGAAAGTAGAGACCACCACTGAAGTTGATACGACCGAGAAATGCGAAGCGATGGAGACTGCCACAACAGAGGAAAGCGTCAAGAAAACAGATGAAGCCGCTCCCGTAGAAAGTACGAAAGATAAGGAGGTCGACGAGACACAAGAGTCTAAAGTCGACACGAGTGAAAAGACTGATGATAAGGCCACCGAGACTGAACCTGAAAAGCCAGCAGTGGAAACGGAAGCAAGCAATGAGGCTGTTGCGGCAGAGGAGCCGAAAAAAACAGCAGAGGAAGCAAAACCTGTTGCCGAAGAGAAGAAAGAAGAGGAGAAGGTTGAACCTGAAACAGAATCTAAGCCAGAAACTAACGAAGTTCAAAAGGCCGAGGCCGAAAACGGTGACGATAAGGTAACAGAAAATGGCAGCAGCAGCGAGGAGAAGAAGGAACATGTGAAAGAAAATGGAAGCAGTCAAGAGACGAGCGCAGAGGTCCATAAGAACGGTGAAAAGAACGGTGCGGAGGCTGAGGAGAAAGAGAACAAGAGTGAGATTGCTAATGGTACCACTGAAGTTACCGCTGAAAGTGAAAAGAATGCTTCTGACGCCAACAAGGAGGAAGTGAAAGTAAAGAAGCTTGATGAACCGTCTGAGAACAAAGCACCAGTTGTGGTTGAAGCCTAAACAAACATATTGATCTAATGATATAATATCGAAAATCGTTTATAAACTAAGGACGTTCTTCTAATTTTCGCACTGGTTGTCTTAATCAAACTAATGAGATTAATTGGTGTCGTTTCTGTAATTAATTTTAATTCATTCTATTTTCAAATTGACAAGACTGCATAAAAAATGAAACGAACAAGACTTGATTTCGACATGATATAATTGATTGATTCATAGTTGGTCAGTATTACTAGACGTTGCATAAATTTTTGTAATAGTTTTTAAAAAAAGGTAAAACACATTTTGTACACGTCTTTTTGTATCTTAGATGTAGTAATACTCAATGTATTTTAGATTGTAAGAGCGCTTTTGTATGAACAGAAATGATCAAGTGTGGTGTGATCCACTCGTGGGAGTTTCCATTACATAGGAACGACTCGACTCGTAAATGAATTGAAATAGACAACAACCTTATAACTTATTTACTCGCGAAACTTGCGTCATAGGTTGGTTGAAAAATAAGAGTTACTATTATAAGGGTCAACTTAACACTATAGAATTATTCTGTTCAACAATATTTTGTTCATTATTTATGTTAATCTACGATTAGAGCTACAAGAAACTCATCAACATTAAGGTTACAAAATTATCTTGATGTATTAAAATGTATTTATTTTGTTAATTTTCCTAATAAGTGATGTGATATCGCAAACATGTTTTGACATTCCAATGATTGTGTTCTTTCAGTTTTCCAATTTGTATCAGAATTGAAGCCGTCATTTCTTTCAATGTATACGTTAGGTATCATTAAACATTTAATGTATAACTGGATTTTCTTTACGCGCCACCCAGATGCCATTTGATATTTTGTATTTACAGTGGATTTAAACTTGATTCTCAGAGTTTATCAGTTCGATGAAATCGTCTTCGATTTTATCGTTCAACTTGAGAGTTTCAATTGTGGTCTGGAATGATAACATTCAAATTTGTGCGAAATATAATTAAGCCATACCTTTTGGCGTTTTAAATTTTCGACGAGTGCAGTTTGTCGCTTGAATCCATGTAAAAGTTCAGTTTTTTGTTTCTCTAAGCGATTAATTGCTTCATGAAGGCCCTCGGTGTGTTTCTTATGTGCATCCCTCAAAACCTAAGAAGGATTTTCTAATATGTTTATCATTGATAATGGAAATATTACCCTTTCATCCTGTTTTAAACTACCGAGAGATATCTTTAATTTGCTTAATTCGTCCAATGCTCGTTGATATTTTGATTCGTTGCTTTTGGATTGGCTTGTGACATTTTTAAGATCGCGGTTTAGCGTATCAATTTCTTTCTTGAGCCCTACAAGTTCACTATCCTTCGTTTGAAGCTTTGATTGAATGATTGAAGCTTGAGCTTCAAGTTTATGGACATGACTGCGGGCGATGTTACTTTGTTGCAGAAACTTTTCCTTATCTTCTTGAAGTTTCAAGTTGTCCTTCTGCACCTTGCGCAGTTCTTCAGTCTACCAACAAATTGACGGTTATAATAGAGATAAATATTAGAAGAATAAGTGTATGAATGTGTAACGTACTTTTACCCTGACTTCAATGTGTGATTTGTCTAGTTCGAATTGTAATTGTTTAACTTTTGATTTGAGAAAATGTAAGAATCCTTTCGCACCTACATTATTTATATCTTCGGGCAAGTGCAGACTTTGCAATTCAGCTTTCGTGAAATTGATGTCATCTTTATTCAAGGCAGACACAGAACGTGATCGTCGATCTTCTAGCTTATTTGGACGTTGCTGATTCGTTTCGCCGAACTTGCTAACATTCGCAACACTTGCACTCTTCAAGCAGTCAACTTTCTCCAATAATTCACGTGCGCGTCGTTCCAGCTTCTTATTAATTTCAATAAGTTCCTGTTCTTTAATCAGCAATCCTTCGTCCATTTTTAAAATTTACCCGCTTTTTAATGTCAAAACGGAATACAACAATCGAAGGACAGCAACTAATACAATAATGTCTTCGGCTTCTATTCATGAAACTCTTTATTTGAGGAAACAAGTTTGTTTGTTTGTATTCAACAATGCAAACAAACAAACATGATACAAACGGACCTTATGATACTTGATAAAAATACTTGATGATAGTTTTGAAGTGAAACTTCGGGAATACACAAGGGTTTTCGATAAAGCTGAAACGCATAAACAAAATACGGTTGCATCAGCGCATTGGGTTTTAGTTTCAAAAAGTTAATAAAAATTAGCGATTATGATCTCTGTTTATAGAGGAAAATGATTCAAATTTGTTTCTACGAAAAATCATTATAAATAATGCGGTTCTTATTGTTGTGTGCTGTTCAAGAGTTGCAATATGAACAATATTAACCCTTTGCACTCCGTTGTCGCCGGACTTGCGACATTGGCATGGTAAGCATAGCACACCCTGTCGCAAGTCCGGCGACAACGGAGTGCAAAGGGTTAATATTGTTCATATTGCAACTCTTGAACAGCACACAACAATAAGAACCGCATTATTTA
>JARJDV010010067.1:0-17512 GCA_030264675.1 Anaulacaspis nigra
CAACGTAGGGTCCTAACCACTAGACGATCACGGCTACGGAGAACTTGAATGCCGGGCTTTCTGTATTCATAATACAGTAAACGTTAAACTCAATCCATAATAAAATTTACTTTCCAAAAACATGTTCGTTTGAAATTAATAATCTCTTGGTACTCTTATTAAATAATAATGGTTTATATATTATATAATTTATCTTGATTGTGATATTAAACTAAATATATATATCGCGAAATAAACGTTTATGACATATATATTGCAAATGTATTAATTTAGACGCATTAGCAAAAGAAAACAGTGCAATAAAACATTTAGTAGTGGGTATCATTCAGATTATATATTTTTCTGGTCAAGTTAACCTGTAGAAGACTTATATTTCTTTTATTTAAAAGTAATTTTGTAACGACGAAGAAGTATGGAAACTTACCTTATTAAATATATCATCCAATGAATGCGGACCTGTTCAATACCATCCCTTGGTAAAGTTGCGATAAACAATAAGTTGAATTTTTCATCGGGTGATAACAGAAACTTGTGTGCCTCGTATTTTGGTTCTAGCGGTCTAAACGCAACTAATAAATAACAAAATTTGAACAAATCATTTTCGCAAACCTACGATAATCCAGTGCTTTTCCAAAAATGCGTGAAATTCTTATTTCTTGAGCAGTTCTCGTTCTCATTCCAATGAAAGTGATCCACACAAACACAATCATCCGTTAGGTGTACGACAAACTTACGCGCATCATCCAGATGGGCATTGCACGTGCGGAATTCAAATTGCGCGAACAACGCGAGTACGAACACGGGACCGCTCCGCATCGCAAACGATCGCGCTCGTGTTTTCAAAGTCGCAGCGTTCGTTATACTTTATAGCACTGCATTCCCGATTGAGAGCTTCCGGTAACTTTGACACACATTGCGAGATAACGTGTGGTGATAATTTCCGCACGCACCAAATCGGGGCTACTGGGACTCACGCATTACGCATTCAATGCAATTGCAATCATATGAGAGACTGCAATACGATATTAGATCAGTGTGTCAATTGCATTCAATTTCCAGTACTGAAATCATAACGACGCGCAGATTAGTTAGCGGGTAAGAAGCAAGTACAAACAAGATTGGCAATATAACGTGAGTATAAATATTAGATAAAATTACAAACAAGCAGTGATTTTAAAGTACACTTGTCTTAAACGAATTCAATAAATACATAACAAAATAATTGCTAATAATGCCGCCAATAATTAAATTTATCCTTGTACTGAAACGTGAAATCTTTAACATTCTCATCAAATTGCAGGTAAAAGTGAACGTTAGTAGACTAAATTGTAACATTATTTAATGTTTTTCAATTGATTGCTGATTTCGCTAAGAGTGGTATCTAATGCTTTAGCAAATCCGTAAAACGTAGTCTCCTTTTCGATACCGAATGTAATTGCATAGCAATTCTTGTAAATATCACTATACTTTGGGAGCTCTTTGTTGATTGGAGGCTTTTGAATACATAGTTTGATTATTATTTTAAGAGCATGTTGCAATCGTTGTTTAACTAAGATGAGTAAAGAGCGACAAGATTTGAAATTCTCTAAATTGTTAAATTTAACGTCAAACTCTTTAATATCCTCAGCAGGCACATCTACTTTTTCTGTAGCAATTAGATGAATCATACCTCCAATTTCAACCAAAAGTTCTAAGCTAGATTGGAAATGTTTGTACTTCATTTGCGGATTTGATGCAGCTACAAATAACGTCACATTATAACATTATACACTTGCAATATTGGTTAAAAAAACTTACACTCAGCTAAATATTCTGTTAGCGCAAATCTTTGCATCTGGGCAGTCAGATAATTTACACAATCCATGGAGATTAAGAACATTCTTGCAGCTTTCTCATAATTGACCTTTGCCAACTGTATCCAATGTTTTCTGTTAGCTTCTGTCGATGTTGTTACAGACCAAATATGTTTATGATACAATGATCCAAGCCGGTAATATATAGTTGCAGCTCTATATTGATACAATGGATACTTGGGATTATTTTCATCAAAATCACAGCACTTCAAAGCCCGTTGAAAAATCTCAATCACTTCCTTCTCTGCTTCATGTAAATTCTGGAAAATGTTTTTTCAGTTATCATTAAAATCTTATTAACCCCTGTAATAAAGCTTACCTTACTAGCCGGATTTTCATGCAAAATTGTTCCCATTGTAAATATGGCGGTTGATAGCTCCCATTTAACAGCATCCCAAATATTAGGACAATGCTTACGATCGCCGATTACTTGTAATGCCTTGTTGTAATTCGTGAAAGCTTTGTTGTAGTGAAATTTTTCCTTAGTGGTCAACTCTCCACGTTCATTGGGTGAAGTTGCATGGGCAAGAAGTCGATGTAAATGCCCGATATTTGTATATACTAGTGCAATATTAGCTTCATCTTTGATGGATTCAAAAATCTCAACTGATTGTTTAAGATAAGGTTCCGACTTTTTACAATATTCCAACACATCTTGTTCCGTGGTTGAGGTCTTTGCAATGTTCAAATAATACGAGCCCATTTCGTTCAAACTGTTTGCAAGACGTCGCTGCATAAGGTCAGAATATGATAGTTTTAATGCTGTCTGATAGCATTCCACTGCTTTGAGTAAAATTTGTTCCACGGTCCGGATATCGTAGATGAGAACGCACTTTGTGCAAGAATCCCCCAACTGGATATCGAATAGTTGCTCATCCTTCTCAATCTTCTCAAGCATTTGTTGATCTTCGTCCGTGGTTGCGTGAAACTGCCCACGATACACTTCGCTTTGGGACCATGTTTGAGCAATCATGACGCAGCAATCGCCTGCGCGTCCCAACAGACAGCTCTCCTTAAGTGTACATACCGAATATTTTAACTTAATCATAACTTGTAGCGTACGAACAAGTAAACCTAAATAGCGTAAGCTAGATCCGTATTTTTTAGCACCATAGTGATCCTCAGATAGAATTGCATACACCAAAACAGCCTTCTCATAGAGCAGTGTCTTAAGGTGCTCCTTCCAGGAGATTTCGCCATTTGCTGGACCTTGCCAAGTAGGTAAGGGTTGAGCTTCAATTTTATTCTTAAGTAGTAAGGCGGAAGTGTCAGCTTTAACAACAAGTTCAGACTTCTTCTTACGATTACGCCGCTTGCATTTCGTGTTTTCTTCGTCTTTACTGCTCTTCGATAGCTTTGCATACGGCATGGGTATTGCTTCAGCTTGGTTTGCCATCTGAATATTGTCCTCCTCGTGCTGTTGCTTCTCCTTCTCGAAATCTTTTTTAAAGTATTGTAAGCAATCAATACCAGCTTGAATATGATGCAGAGCTTGCAGACAGCGATCCTCAACGCTTCCCACAATTGGAGGCGGCGCTTTTGACCGTAGTTTATTTTTAATTGAACTATCATTCAATATCAGTGTTTTAATATCCTCATCTTCGACGTCGCTATCTTCTGAAAAATCGTAATTGTAATTCCAGACATTCTCTTCAGATTCGTCATCGCCATTGTTAGGCAGCTTTGGGTTTTCGGGATTTGTATCTGCTGGAATATACAGATCACTGAGCATGAAATGGGAAGAAGTAACAATCTCCGGATACTTTTCCTCATTCAAGAGTTTAACGCAATTTTTCAAGAGCATTCGAATTGCTCCCGGCTGCCTAGATTCACGGGAATGTTTCATGTTCCTAGCTACTCGATATAATAGCATAGCCACTGGGACAGTGAACGGGTTCTCCTCGTTATCTTCCACATCCGATGAACACAAAGACGTTAAATCATATAATTTAACAATATCTTCATCCTTTCCCTTAAATAACCAATAAGTATGCCCAGCCTTGGTCGCATTTGATTTTAGAAATGATAAAATGCTTTGCGCAACATCTCTGATCAACTTCGGCGAGAACTTTGAATCGCCCAGAGTAGGTAGGTCTTCTGTTTTGATCAATTCATACTTTTGAACTATACCATCCAAATGATAACACATGACCACCTCCGGTACATTAGACATTAAGTTATCTAACCAGTAATCTATTCCTGTTAACACATTTATGGGTTTCTTCATATCACGCAATCGAAGCGAAATGCACGGATGAGTACCCCCTCCAAAAATGGGCATATCTGTACCTATAAGCATTTCAATGTCCTCAAAAGTCCATACAACATTACGGTTATATTTGTGATCGAAGGTATTTGAATTTGGCGTTTCTTCATTAGGCGGCGGCTCAGGCAACGAAGGTCCTTGTAATTGCTGTGTGTTTACTGCATATTCAGCAACATCGCCGTCGTCCTCGACCAAACTATGATATAAAAATTTGGAGACTAAGTGTTTCTGCTTTAAAGCTTTGTGGCGTTTATTTTTAATATAGAGAAGGCGTTCTTCATCAAGCACATCACTTTCCACATTTTCAAAAAAGAATTTACGTAGCCATTCCCACTCAGACTCTGCTGTTCGTAGAAGGTGCTTATAGATATCAAAATCATCAAGCAATAAAGTGTTTTCAACACGGTGAACCATCATACTAATATGTCCTTTATTGTATGGGATTTTAAGAAGATTTTTTATGTTCTCAGAGTCAGAGACAACATCCACTTCACCCACACAATCAGGAAACATGTGGGCCATCCGAAAACTGTAAACATATGAGTATCAATTAAGTGTATTTAATAAAGATGATAATGAATTAGTTATACCTTGTGAAACCTTTATGTGAATAGAGAACATGTTGTAAACCATAGCTCTCTGTTGAATTTGTTAACCAATTTGATGGTGGTAAGTTTAAATCAGTATTACATTGCAATTGTAGGAAATTTGCTGGTTTTGGCACAGAATACTTAACAATTGCTGTTGATTTTACTGCTTCTGGGGCAGACATATTTACCTTGGTTGCAGAATTACTTACAGAAACTTCTTCCATAGTTCTAAATTACTAAAATATGAGTAAATGATTAAAAATTACACATAAATGAAGTAGGTATCTATTTTAATAATATTACTATACGATTGTAGTAGTTTCAACAAATGGGATTCTATTTTAAATGTTTCCGCTTAATTTCTCAGTTGGCGAACGCAGCTTACGTTGAAACATTCTAGAATAATGCGGAACCAGAAAACAATACCAACAATTCACATTGGAAGAATGTTAATAGAATGTTTCTTATAATTATATTGGCGTATTACTTAATTAATTAAACTTGAAACAATTTTAAAACAGGTCGACTTGAAATCACAAAATATAAATAATGAGAAATAGGTTATACATTCAAAGTTCTAGAAACACGGAACACGATGAGATATGGAGTCGAACGAGCTACTGCTGACTGCCGGCGACCTCAGTAATATTTGTGTAATTGTCTGAACTCTATTTTCCATTATACAACATTAATAAAATGATTTCTAGTCATTAACAATTAACAATAACAGATAAAAACACAATGAGACAATATTTTTAGTCAGTAAAATTCGTAGTCGAGAGAAAAAGAACAGAATAAAATGATTTACTATTTCTAAAAATCAAGCAATATTCTTTAGCAATTGAAGAAATGAATGTAATAATTAATCATTAGCTTAATAATTGATTGCTATACATGTTTATATTGAATTCTAATTAGATAACATTGCATTTTAAACAGAATTACCTAACTAGATGTCATTCCAGAATATACACAATGCGGCGCCCAATATCTTCGGCGCAAGTCTTCGGACATAAACGATATATCACGAAGGTTGTATATGAATGAAGTTAAACGTCAATAATACTAGCCGAATCCGAATCATATTTACCAGAATACAATAGCTAAGGGAAATTAAAGATTCGTAAATAATGAATTATAAATTAATGGTATGTTTATTATCTGTTATTGCTATTCTCTAGTTCAGGTCTTTGTCATCTGTTCTATTTCAGACGGAAAACCGATCTTATTCCTAAACATAACCTAGGAGTATTCCTGCCGCTGTTTGTAAATACAAGACACTAAAAGATGTGGGATTCTGCGATGTTTCTGAGCAGTTTAACACCAAAATTTTACGTGGCGTTAACTGGCACTTCCTCGTTAATTTCTGGTCTGATACTTATATTTGAATGGTGGTATTTTCGAAAATATGGCACATCTTTCATAGAACAAGTATCATTAAATCACATAAGTCCCTGGATAAGTGGTGTGGAAAATAATGAACAGCCAAATGGTAACAGCAATGGCAGTACTGTGCAAAACAATGTACCAGAGTGTAAAGTTTGGCGGAACCCACTAAATCTCTATAGAGGCGCTGAATATCAAAGGTTCTACTGGGCAACTAACAAAGAGCCTCTTACCTATTATGATATGAATCTCTCAGCACAAGACCATCAGACATTTTTCACTTGTGAAGCAGATGCTGGCAAAGCAGAATATGAAATAATGCAGACTGCATGGCGTGAGCGCAATCCTGTTGTGCGAATAAAAGCGGCGCACAGTGCACTTGAAGCAAATGCGGAGTGTGCACCCGCATATATACTTTTAGCCGAAGAAGAGGCAACAACGATAGCGGAGGCCGAAAAGATTTTGAAGAGCGCATTAAAGGTGGCTGAATCAAACTATCGGAAATCTCAGAGTATCCAGCATCAGGGTACAGTCATGGAAGGTTTACATCGACGTGACACCAATGTTCTCATCTATATCAAACGTCGACTGGCGATGTGCGCTCGAAAATTGGGCAAGCTCAAGGAAGCTGTGAAGATCTTCCGCGACCTCACCAAGGAGGTGCCACCCATAATGAATGTGCTCAATATCCATGAAAATCTCATTGAGTGCTTGTTGGAGATGCAGGCGTATGCCGATGTGCAGGCGGTGCTCGCCAAATACGATGATATCTCATTGCCCAAATCAGCAGCAATTTGCTATACAGCTGCGCTACTAAAAGCGCGTGCTGTTGCTGATAAGTTTTCACCAGATATCGCGAGCAAACGCGGCCTTACCACCGCCGAGATGACGGCTGTCGAGGCGATACACCGCGCGGTGGAGTTCAATCCACATGTACCGAAGTACCTGCTCGAAATGAAACCACTCATCCTACCACCGGAGCATATACTCAAGCGCGGTGACTCCGAAGCCATCGCCTACGCGTTCTTCCACCTGCCGCACTGGAAGAACATGGACGGTGCGTTGAATCTCTTACACTGCACATGGGAAGGTACATTCCGCATGCTGCCCTATCCACTCGAACGTGGCCATCTGTTTTACCCGTATCCGACGTGCACGGAATGCGCTGATCGCGAGCTTTTGCCTGCCTTCCACGACGTGTCCGTCTACCCTAAAAAGGAGTTACCGTTCTTCATCATCTTCACGGCAGGTTTGTGCTCGTTCACCGCGTTACTGGCGCTTCTAACACATCAGTATCCCGAACCAATGGGGTACGTCGCAAAAACCATCTTCCACGGCGTCTCACTACCACTGCTCTTTGTTTACGAGAAAATCGAGAACATGTTGCCATCAAATCTTCTACAGCAACTTTCTCGAATTTAACTTCACTTTGGTGCTAAGTACACGTCGAGTATGTTCAGTTGTTTTAAACAATTTAACTCTGCGATTTGAAAGTGAATTGAACAATTCAGTTGATTGTTTTAGTTATGTATAAGTTGAATGCTCCGCATTCAACAACATAAGATCTAATTATTGTATTTATTGTGTATTGTGTTATGTGCATGAGATATTCGATTATTATTTATTAATCAACGCTTTGCGAAGCGTTGAATTTGCATTTGCCGCAATATCGCATATATTTGTTGTGAAGACCGTGATTTATTGTTTAAATAATTCTTGTGAAATCAGTGTTTTTAGGAAAGGGTTCGTTTCTATGCCATATTAAACGCCCTTATGAAATACAACTATTCTGACCTCATATTTCGTATGATTTGAAAGTTAATTCATACTTTGCATTTTAAACAATTATAATGTCGTTCATTTCTGAATGTGACACGTCAAGTAACTTGATAAAATACCGAAAGACAACAAATATGTATTAAAATAATTGCATAAATATTGTACTTAATCACATTTTATTTTGTACACGTCAATTATTTAAATTTAGTCCCAATATTTGATCAAGCCATCCCAACCGGCCGTTACCAGTTTGCTGGGCTCATGCGGATGCCATAATGTGCTGATGCACACATTATCGTGAGCTTTCCACTTCTTATACAGTTTCGTTGTTTTCCAATCCCAAATGTAGCATTTCCCATCTGCGTCACCTGACACTAGATAGCTCATGTCTGGTGAGTAGTCCAAAGAACATGCAT
Organism: Anaulacaspis nigra; assembly: GCA_030264675.1. Taxonomy (NCBI): domain Eukaryota; kingdom Metazoa; phylum Arthropoda; class Insecta; order Coleoptera; family Staphylinidae; genus Anaulacaspis; species Anaulacaspis nigra. The sequence continues at coordinate 8,291 of JARJDV010010067.1, forward strand.
ATCCGGCAACCATGTGACCGCTAAAGGTCTTCTTGCGATTCATCTTGAAACGATTCATAGCTGAGAAGATGACAATCTTATTGTCCATACTCTGACACGCCATCCATTTCCCATTTGGAGCCAGGGTGACTGAAGGCATTGAATGCATAGTTGGATCAGCAATGTATTTCATATCTACGGGAATATCCCATTCCCAAACGCGCAGACTCTTGTCGTCCGATGTAGTAACGAAGCGACGGTTGTCGTCCACGAAGGTAATGGAATTTACAGCGCCCAAATGCCGATCATATTCTTGCACGATATCTCCCGATCGTGTATCCCACTATAAAGATATTTTTAGAGAAAATAGTTTGTAAAATGACAAGAAAATACTTACGCATATAATTTTCTTGTCGCTTGTGCCAGCAACAAACAAGTGTTGCTTACTATTCTCTGGATTAAATTTGACGCAGTACGGAATCTTTCGACTTGTAAATCGTGTTACAACGCGACCAGTTTCCGTATCCCATAGCTTAATATATCGATCGTAGCCGGCTGATAAAAATTGTTTACCCGAATTGTTGAAATTAATATCGCGCACCGCTTGCCGATGACCATGATATGTGCGCACGCATCTTCGCTCGTTGTACACTTCCCAAATTTTAATACGACAATCCATGCCACCCGAAAGGAGCAAATGTGCGGTCTTAGGAAACCACCGAATGGCGGCAATTCCTTTTGTATGGCCTGACCATGTATGAATGTGTGATTTCGGCAGGAAGCATTTCTTTGGCGGAGTATCTGAACGTAAATTAACACCAACATCATGAGGTGCATGCAGGAACGATCGTCCTTGATAGTCCACTGCGTCTTCAACTAAAGTAAAACAAAGTACATTAATGTATTGCATAAACAAACAAAGTTGCAACTTACTATGTAATGTTGTCTTTTCTTCAAATGGCTTCTCTTCCACAATTTTCCCGCGCTTATTCTTTTTAGATGACAGCTCATCTAGCTCAGCTTGTTCTTCTTCACTGGGTTTGGATACTGTCACTTCATCTTCAAAGCCACCCCATGGTCCCAAAAATCCATCAATATCATTTGGATCATTATTTCTTTTACGCTTTCGTTTATCCAAAAGACGCAATTTTGTAGACTCAAACACTGTTTTACCATCAGCTTCTTTTGCCAATTCATCAGAGCCAATAACTTTACTGCCAGCAGCTCCACTGGTAATGGATGGATCTAATGCATACCCATAACTGCTAAATGTACGTCTCTGGTTTTCAAATTGAAATGCATCCATATAGGCAGGTTCAACAAATCCAGAAAGGATATTGCGGTCAGCCTGCATTTGTTTAGTTTGCTTAGGATTCTCAGGACCTAACATTGGAGCAAAGAGCTCCTCATATTTTGGATTATATGAAAGTTCCTTAGCTTCTGGATGTATATGCTGAATGCACTCTTCTCCACCCTACATTTATTACTTGTTTTAATAAATTTATAGTTAATTAAAAGTGTTAACTTACGGTAGGTAAAACAACGGGTGCAGCACATATTTGTAGTTGATTTTTAACTGAAAACTGTGGGTCCACATTCTGAATCTCTATTACTTTACTTTGCTCAGCTTGGGGTGTTGCTGCCTTAACTTCATCATCGGAGTTATCATCATCGCTAACGTAGGCTTGTAAAGCGAGCATATTCGATTAGCTTGTTATAACTATTATAAAAATGCGTAGCCTGCGCACAAAATCCAAATATAACCTAACAATTCGGATAAATTGAAATAGCAATGAGTCCCAAACACTAGTAAACACCAACCTTATATATCTCATTAGTTCTTCCCGTCCGCGCAAGGGGGCAACAGTTCACGAGGTAATTTAAATTATCCTGAATTATAGCTGACAATATTAATTCTGTATAATTAGAAATAATTATGATAAAATAAATAATTATGAAATAATTATGAACTAAATAATTATCTGGATTTAATTACAATAACTCAATTAATAATAAAGATCATTTTTCATTCGGAACTGTGTTATGGATTTATGGTGATTCTTGATATTTTAACTCATAGTGTATTGGTTTGACACAAATATTCAGCATTTCCGTCAAATCAATGATATTAACTTTTCTTAACCACTGTCGGAACCAACTCAAAAGACCTCATGTTCATGTCCCATCAATAAAAAGGCCAAGAAAAGATGAAGAGAAAGCAAAACTCTTCCCACAACATCTGCACACAGTGTTCCAACCATCCAACCTCAAAATTACTCCACTGCAGTGTGCACTGTTAAATCGGATGGACAATTTCGCAACAATTTACCGTCAAAGTCGAACAATTTCTTTGTCGCGACCAGCTCCTTGCGTGGACGTCAAATTCAAAATTCATTTTCCAAGCTCCTGGTTCTTCTTCAATAGACTTATTTAGATCTTTGGAAAATACAAAAATATTCTAGTTTGGGCGAAAATAGAATTCTCAAATCAACTTCTATTTCTGTGGTGTGTCCGCTTGTGTCAAGGAGATATTACCATTGGCAGATAGATAATTTAATGAAGAATCACGACTGCTATGCCTGATCTCGTTAATCCCCTCTCAATGAACGTTATAACCGTTTAAAGACGAAATTTTGAGCGCATGTTTTGTATACTTTCCGTTCAAAGTTTTTTTTTGTTATCGTCACTCTTGAATAAATGCACTAAATATTTACTAACGTAGCGCATTGTTCTCCTCCATTTGATTTTTGGTTATCGTCAACTCTTGAATAAATGCACTAAATATTTACTAACATAGCGCATTGTTCTCCTCCATTTGATACTGAAATTCAATTAATTACCCTTCATTAAAAAAATTAAGTACAGTGCATTGCAGTTTCAGAAGCTTCCCCTTCGTGAAGTGCGCGTCGCGACGCTTGATTGAATTTTCCATCGGCATGCATATCACTTCCGCAAATCACTATTCACGCAGAGAGTCTCGTGCTATTTGGTCTGAAACGCAAACGTGGAAGTGCATTGTAAATTATCAGCATATTGATTGCTCGCGAACCGGCAATTTTCATCCCAATGTAACCCGGAAGAGTATCATACTGTTTCATCAAACTTGCAAATATAAACTTTAACTGTAAAGTAGCGGACCGGCAAACCTTGGACACTGACCGGTCAAGGCGACCTGTTTTAGAGGTGGCTGGAAAAAAGGGGCCAATTGTACATATTTTTAATAGGTCTGCAGGGGTGACACAATAAATTTGCGCTGCGTTCCTGCAGTCGAACAAGGTTCGTAGTTAATCAGAGTAAATGTTTAAATTAGGTGGAGAACAATGTGTTCTAATTCTAAACTACATAAGCTACAGGAACATCTTTTTGCGCTAAATTTATTTGTTTATTATTTTGTTGTGGGCACAGGTTGTCTAGGGTGGATATGGAGTTTGCTTATAAGAGTTAAATTAATTCTTGTTGGGGATAGTTATATTAGATGCAAGGAGAAACAAATAATTGTTTTAAAAAAATACATCAGTCTAAAAACCACTAACCTAGAAGCAACATCGGACAGCTATCAAACATATAAAAGAAACATTAACGCATAAGACAATGTTTTTTGAAACATGATTCCCGCCTCTTGGTGCGAGAATACAATTCGAATGCAAGACGCGCTAACTTTCGCTTGCACTTTTCCTCATCGTACGTTGCACTTGACTAGTAAATTCAAGGCTATTTATAGTGAATAACAATCAATAGGACGGTGCGCGACTGTGCGACTAGTCTTCAAATCTAATCGAAATAAAGATAAACATCTGCATTATATTATATAAAGAGGCATTATTTTTGCCAATTTATTATTATGACTTTTTAATTATTCCTAAACAATTTTTCCTGTTGCTAAGCTTGTTATCTGGTATATTAAAATTGAAAATAAGTGTAAACAACAAACTCCGTTCTTGTGGATAAATATTTTTTTCTTCGTACAGTTCCCTTTTTATCCTCAGCTTAAAAATGTTTCCCTGCTAAAGTGTACACCGGTTCCGCGCGAGAGAAAATTGTACTTGTTGCGTGACTCAACATAACACAATTGTCACATATTTTCGAGATACATACCCTAAATGAATTTGTAAAACATGACTACGATTTAAAAGTACATAAATAAACTACATTTTAACACAAGATACCTCTACAGTTTTTAAAATTAACAATGGAATTAAAACCAGCAGTGAAAGCACATTTACAAACGTCATTTGTCTGCGTGAGTAGTAATTTGCAGAAGTAGATGGAAAATTCAATCAAGCGTCGTGACGCATTTAATCCTATGCGGACGCGCACTCGACAAAGGGGAAGCTTCTGAAACTGTAATGCACTGTATCTTTATTTTTGAAAGAAGTGTAATTAATTTAATTTCCGTATCAAATGGAGGAGCACACCACATTACGTTAGTAAATATTTATATCCAAAAAAATTGGAAGGAATAACGTAAGCTCGTAGAATTATTGTATCCATAACCCATAGTCATAAAGTTTGTTTAAAACTCAATATTTTCTAGCAAAATTTATTTATCAAATTTATTTAAACAAACACATAAATATTACATATATAACATATATATTTGTTTCTGTGTTTAAATTAGAAGTAATAAATTGTGTAGAACGTTTAAATTTTTCCAAAACAATTGCATACTTTCTTCATTTTTTTGGCAATAACTTAAATACATTAAGCAATTAATCAACAAAGTCCAGAGATATGTTAATTATATTAAATAATCAGTTATTTAATTACTTTGAGTGCAAGTGTGGGCTGATTACAATCCATTATTGTCGGCGAAATACATTATTAGAAGACCTATTATCTACAGTAATATAACAATAATAAATAACATAGCCGAAGATCTAGATTAGCATATTTTATAAGATTACCCTGTTTGATATGATTTTCTATATTAAGTTTATCATTGTTGCTGTTTCACTTAAATTATATATAAACAAATTTCTAGACATTTGTATGGTTTACAGATACATATACCTAGAACTTCTGAAATGTTTTATTCTATTCTTTTGAAAGTAACATTCATGTTAGGAAATTTTTTGGTTATCACATTTATTTCAGTTCGCATTAGTATATTTGTTGATGCTCCCAAAGGAGATTGGTAGCATGATTATTGAAAAATATATATATGTATTACTTTATTATCTTGCAACTAACTTTCTTGATGGTTTACTATATATTGGAAAATTCTTAACAATTTCAATATTTTTATAACATTGATTTGATTTATTATTATTTTTTGTTTTATGTTTTAAAAGATTGCGAAAAACAGTGATTCTCAAGATGTGCGAAATTCGGCTTTGGAAGTTTGGCGGTAACAAAAGATATTGCACATCTGTCAATTGGTATAAGTATTTGATATATAATGTTCGGTCTTAATAAGATGAATAGAAGGGGCACTGCAGGGAGTGTACTGGCGAGAAAATATTTGATCGGGTGTGTATGGTCATTACATGCTACTGCATAGAATTTATCAGTATTTTTCGTAATAAATAATTCAGCAAGGCATTGACATAACTGGCAAGTGTTTAATATTTTTAATATTTTTAAGTTTATATTAATTGAAATTGTTCCTCATTTGTTTTTAATATAATTCTTTCAGTTTCTATACATACCACTTCACTGTAAGATAAGAGACAAAATTGAGAGACATGTTTGCTACATATTATAACAAGTAAATGACTAGAATGTACGTAATTTTGGTAATTATCTTTGTTACACAATGCTTCGGATAAGTCATTTCATATCCGTGCTGTAGTTTACTATTTTAATCAGCTGCTCAAAAACTTTTAATAGCTTTCCATTATTTTTTATTAAAAATATTGATTTCTAGCCTTTTCAAACTAATTTCGTTATATAAGAATAAATCTTATCATATCAACTAGATTATACAAATTCCACTCAATTGCAAAAAACTAAAAAGAACCAAAAATAAATTGTTAACCCTCAATAACCAACATTCGGAACTCATTTCTATACGGTATCTGTCAATTCTCCATGGCTCTTAGGACCACCCAAATGTTTATCACTAACAGGCACAAAATTCGCCCCAATGATGCCCATTACATTTTGACTTAAGGAGGCATGCATATGTAAATAAACCTTGGTACGGTCTTCATTGGACCAAAAGCTCGCATCATGGGTTCCACCATCAGACGCGGTCCGGCGTGAACAACCAAGCAGACCATGATTACAAAACAGCACGAGGAACACCCGCTTAAACTTGTCCCCAAAGACCACGTAAATTATACAATTTGTGCTTGAGTTGATGGTAACCAGCAGGTTGCTTGTCGTAACCATGCAATCGAAGATATCCGGGTCAATGTAAATATCGAAAGACTCGATAATATTAATAACCATTGCCAAAATATTACACACAAAGAAAACGAACACCACACAGATGAGCATTGTTGCTGATCCTACTTTGCGATGTTGCAATCGTGACAATCGTGCTCTCGCTTTGTTCGCCTTGCGCACTTGATTATAACTAGCCGAGTTGAGCACAGCCAGACTTAGGAACGGAATGAGATAAAGGAAGATAAAATAACACCAGTGAATGTACACCTTCAAATATATCTTGTTCTGCCGGATTTTACTAGGTTTCAAAGAATAAATAGACGTATTATATGTCTCGCTCCATTCGGAGACAATATTTGCTTCCCATAATCGTGGAATGTTGTACAAGATGGAAAAAATAATAATACAACTTATATACATTTTAGCCCTCCCGTAGGTACACCAAGATCTGGACCTCAAGGGGTGACACACGGCAATGAAGCGATGCAGGGCTACCATCACTGTCAAATAGACTGACGCAGTTTGGGTAGTTGTTGCGAGGGGATATACGACAAGTAAAATTTGTAGATAAAATTTGTTAAAATATGTAAACTTCAATGAGGGATAGATTTCCGGTATGCCAAACAACAACATACTGGAGATAATTAGGATTGTGTCAACTCGTACAAGCGCAAGTAGGATACAATTAATACTGGAGCGCATCTGCGGTCGACATAGGACAATTTGAACAATAGTATTGCTAAATATCCCGAAAACTCCAATTATATTTAGAAGGACACCATAGGCTATGAAGCGATACAGTTCGGCCGTGGCTGATTCGTTATCATGAGAAATACTTTTGTTCAAATACGAACTCCCGTTGTCATTGTCACTTCCATCACTCAAAAAGTCATATAATAAGGTTTTGTTATCCAGCAGGTTGAATATTAACGTCGTATTCTTGTACGCAATCATCGTGTAATTAAGTCATTCAGTTTGTATCAGCCAATACAAACAACCGCAAAGTTTTCAAGTAACAATAATGTGGACCTGGTGCTCTTGGACATGTATATGATGTTTTCCTGACGGCCGAGCTAAAACAATTTCGTGCCGCCGTTGAAGGACTTCAACTGATGATGATAACGGCGCAGAAACAATGACGTGGCTATATTTGCGGGTACGCTTGTCGCAACTGTAGACATATTTTTGCGTTTGTCAAATTTTTATGCAATCAGTTACTGATTGCACAATCTGAAACAAGTAAAGTTCTCCTGAAATGCTATTATAAGAATAAATAAATTATTTAATGCTCATTCAACAACAAGAAAACGGATAAGAATTGAAAATTTGGTTGTATGCCTTTTAGACGTTAATGAGTTATAATGGCGGCAAAGATTTCATGTAATTTCTTCATAAATATTAGAGGTATTAAAATAGTTCTTACAATATTCGAAAGTGCATTGTCTATAATCGCTGGGAAAATGAAATTAGTTGATTGCGTATACGCGCGAAAACAGAATCGTAACAAAGTTAGGGAATTTGGTTTTCGAGGTTTGGAGGTAAGTAAACACACAATTTTACTATACATTTATGAGGTATATGACTAGAATGTATATAATTTTGGTCCTGCTAGAATAAATTCCCAATTCGGGACAAATATTTCAAAATGTTTGTTGCACAATGCGTAGAACATTATATTAATTTTTAATAATTTCTTTTCCGATTTGCGGACCTTTTGGTTTAATTCCGTAACATAAATCAATCCTTTCTTATCAACTATTTTATACAAATTCCAGTCAGTTTCAAAACACTTTACGGGTTCATCATTTCAAAATCACAAATTCTTAAATACCTAGACAATAATCTACGTTCTGAATTCATTCCCATAATGTTCCCGCCAATTCTGTATGGTCCTGAGGACCACTCGAATGTCGATCACTTTTGGACTAATCACAACCAATCACATTCCTTCTACCGTTTGTGTGACCTAGGGATGTTTGAGTGTGGTACTATTTCTGGAAAGATTATACTCGCAAGCAGCCGGACTAGGTGCATATATTCGATGAGGTCCCGAATCTCGAACAGACATACAATTAAACCAAGGGACATATAAACATCAATGACGTATAGAAGAGATCCGCGGTAGGCTAAACATACAACATATTGGTGATTAGGATTGTATCTACTCGTACAAGCACAATTAGTTTATAATTCATACTGGAGAGCATCTGCCATCGACATAGATAAACATGCAGATAATACTAGGCAGAATTACGAGGAATCCAATTATATTTAGAAGGGTACCATTCGTAATCAAGCTACAGTTTGGCTGTGGCTGACCAGTTATCAACAACAAATACTAGACAATGCAAACGTTTGTACAGTTTTCATGTGAAGATAATGGGAAGCTGCAGCTCTGCGAAGCGTGTGTGATGTGTCTATTGGCCATGTTGAAACAATTGCGTGCTGCCGTAAATATTGAAGGACCTCGACGGATGATGACTCAGATGACAGTAATGTTGCAGTGAGCGGGTTCCTCGCAGTTGAGGACATGTTGCTTTCGTTTGACACATGTTTATGCAAAGAGTTGTTAACTGCACAGTCTGAAACAAACAAATTTGTAAGAAATAGTATTAAAAGAACAAAAAATTATTTACAGCTGATTCAACAACAGAAAAATGAATGAGTATTGAAAATTTGCTTGCAGGTTCTTTAGTTGTTGATTAGTGGTACCGGTTAAAACCCGGGTTTGACACATTTCATTTTATTAAAAAGAATTTGTAGAAACTTAGAAATTTTGTTGAAGTTCTCTGTTACTGCTAAATTGCAAAACATTTTTACTTATGTTTCACCCTTTGCACTCCGTTATCGTCGGACTTGCGACATTGGCATGGTAAGCATACGCTGTCGCCTAAACGGGTGACCAAGTGGGGA